>WEDG01002915.1:0-170170 GCA_017591395.1 Schistocephalus solidus | reverse complement strand
GTTTTACGGGAGTCTCTTCTATACCTTAGAAGTCCAATGAAATATTTTGCTTGTAGAGGCTTAAAAGCGTTAATGGAAACGAGTGATGTATGTGATTTATGTACGTTTCATTATGTTTCCCTATACACATAAACTGGAATTAGATCAAATTTGAGTTAAGGATTATAAAATGCTACTTAAAATCAACAAGACATCCTTAAATAAAAGAAACCAAGTTGCTAACTTTTTGAAAACAAACTCAGAGCCCGCAGTTTTTACAAATTAGTGATGCTTCTGCCATGCGACTTATGGCTGAGGGAATAATGAGGCATTTTACATCAAAATGCAACAGTACAGTCAGAGATAAAGTTACTCAGCTGGTAGTGCCGAATGAAAGGACTATATAGAAACTTATTCAGTACAATGAGTCAAACATATGTTTACAAGGGTTTTGGAGTTTTTATAGTTTATCTGATTATATTGTACAAATCAATGGCATCGATTGGGCTCGTCTGTGGCAAAATCAGAGTTTGAGTAACGTTCTAACTGGCCGAATAATGCCCCAGTTTCGAACGCTATGTTTATGAAAATGTGTCAAAATACCAATAAAACAAGCAAGCTGGTATACAATACATGGATTTTTAGATTTAACTGTTTTGATATTCTGTTTTAAAAAATCTGCTTTTATCATCATCGGTGGGTTTATGAGTGCAGTAGGTTTAAAGGGAAGCTTGACCCAATTATTGTTAAATTCATGGCACGTGTTCGGGCCCACGTAAATCACATGGTAGAGCTTTCCCTCCACTCCAGGGCTGTTACGTTTATCAACGAGTTGTAAACTCCAAGGATTCTGTGTACACAAAACAAACTTAGGAGCTCCTTTACACTTAACTATTTTACAAAGAACCAGTAATGTGTAATTATCCGTAAAATCACGCTTTCAAGAATCCTCGAGTCTCTTTTTCCTGTACGTATATGCATGAATAAAACAGCGACATGTAAATAGTACCTAGTCTAGCAAATGTTACTTAAAAAGTGTTGTTTCACTATAATGTAAAATTAAAATATTTTTAAAAAGTCACACATAAGTCAAACGCAAAATCAGACCAAAAGAGATTTTGCATAAAACTAAATTTGCATTGGATTAACGTCTTTTTGTTTCCGGTTGGACATGAATACAGTTAACATGAGGTAACCTGAATGGAATCAACTCTACTTAGAGTTGCGTTATGTTCATTGCATGCATAAACAATGCTTCTCTACTTTTCAAACTGGCCTTCATCTAGAGCCCATACACTTGCACTGGCTGAAAAATTTATTTACTTCCCGCCCACACTCCATAGAGTTGATGATGGAAAGAAGCAATTTCGATTAGCGCCAACTCCACAAACATTCAAGTCAGCAGATCAATCTTACAGTATTTCTTCCACAAAACGGCCGAAACGATAGTTTTACCGCATGAATAGACTAGGGGGTGAAAATTGGGAGACGAAAACTAGTACTTAGAAAACGCTGTGGCTGGTGGCGAGTTTACGTCGGGATTAAACACTCTCAGAAATCTTTTTACGGGAACGCATGCGAAAAAACCAAGGTTAATTGAAATGGCCAACTCTGGCACTGAATATCTTAAGACAATCTTACCAAATTTCAAGACAGTTAAAAACATAAATTCGAATAAAGGTTCTTTGGAAATTACGCACTCTCAACACAACCCCTCAGTCGCGATTGGGAGAACAAGGTCGTGGTCAATCATCTAGCGTTGGACTTTCAAAAGTTAAATGACTATGACTCCTATGTTCGCCTTACTTGAGGGTGATTATGCCCTTGCTTCAGTGAGCTAGTAAGTCAACTGGCCAGCATGGTCTCCCATGTCCTTGTTGGTTACCCATTATCTGTATCTACTGCCAGATGCTATACGATGGCCAGTCGGGGATTTAAACTGAGTACCAAAGTCCAAAACGTATGGGTGCATATCACAACGTATCAGCGCAAAACAATTCAACCGATGTCCTTTACTGTTTTGAAGACCTGTAAATTCATTTAGCAGACAGATTTTCCTTTATCTGAGTGAATGCTTTAGTTTTACAGTAAGGAATCCAGTTTGCTGCTGGTCCCAGTGCACCAGGGAGTTTTAACCCCAAAATCTTCCATCGGATTGGAAACCTGTGCAATATTCTTGAAAACCCTTGAAACAAATATTTTAGCACCAGCATTGAATTTCACTCAGTATGTTTTGATGCTTTACCTTACAACGTTGTGAGCACAGTAGCCAACGCGACCTACCATTTAATTTTACCATAAAAGTCTTACAAAATATTCTCTGCACATGTACTTCATGAGCTGTAATCTCCATCATTCAGGGTCTCAAAGGCTCTTATTTACAGCCCTGATAAAAGTTTGATTCATCGATAAAACCTTTTCTCGCCTTTGAAACTTGTTCTCTCATCCACTGATTGCTAAAATGCTACAGATAGTACTTTTACGCATTCTTTCAAAAGGTGTAGAGTTTCTGCACAACCTTCTATTTACGCAAACATTTTTCTTCCATTCTTTTGAAAGACCGAAGCTCCCGAGGAAATTTGGACGTTGGCGATAATTATCGGCAGAGTAAAATACTCACAGATTTGTAAAATATTTCTCTGAAAATTAATCCAGAAAAAGGTTCAGTGTGTTAACGCCAACATGCGTATTTCAAAAGCAATTTTCACACGTATCCTTCTGACGAGATATTTTCTCTTTTTGCTAACTTTTCGAGAGTCCAGATATTCAATGGTTAAGGAAGAAAATCCTCAAGTACTTTGAGACTGAGTTAAAGCATGACATCCCATTTCACCCAAACGGAATCCCACAAAATCACTTTTCACCGAGAGGTCCCGAGGTCCTCGAGTACATGCACCCGGATGATTTATGCATAAGCCGGCATACCAAGTTGGATACCGCGAACAAAATTCTAAGGAAGAAATGGAGGATGTAATACCCAATCTTGATCCTAATGGCAAACATACCGACCAGAAATTGTCGCAAGTACGAAACAAGTGTCGATTTTTTAGTACACAGAAATTTTAACTGTTTTTGCACATTTCCTGTGCGTTTGCCAATGCCTTGGGAAACTGACGTCGAAACTTTAAGCAAGAAAGTTCCTATGCATAAATAACGCGTGTGAGTTCAAGTTTGCTTCCTAAGAAATTACCTCGCCAGCCGTGTCCGATGTTATTATGGCTCGCCCAGCTCTTATGTGGGGATGGTTGCAACTAATCGATGATGAGGGAAATATCGATCTTATTCACGGTATCGTACACCTGAGATCGATTCGCTCGAAGTAAGGGCGGCTGCGACCAATCAACGAAGAGAGAAATATTGACCGGTGTCACGGCGTCGCAAGACGGCGATCTAGAAACGCGAATCTGCAGAGGTTGTCAGCGAGGTTTGGCAGGCGAAGGCAAGATGTGTCGCGGTGGTGGGGCTGATCGCGAGAGTGGACCATCATAGACTATCTTCGACTGGAGATGTCATTGCAATTTCAGATCTTACCCTAAATGTGATATTCTGGACACTTGACACCATGCCATGCGAAATTATTAGCTTGAGTACTTTCAGGATTTCGTACACCAGAAACGGCACCTACTCTTTTATCCTAAATTAACTGCTTTCAATTTAACTGGCGCTCCATTGTGTGGCACCGATCACCAAAACGCTCATTCCTGTAGGTACGTCCTCTGCCTATATTACTATTCAATCTGTGGCCGCTGGCAAGGCTCTAAAGTGAGCCTCAAGGCACGACGGGACGAGCGTTTCCTGTAACCAAGCATTGAGCACCCATTTAACAATGTACATATTCCCGACCTAAAATGTCAAGACAACGAGTTTGTAGCACAATGGGTAGAGCGTTGGACTTCTAACCAACAGGTCGCGAGTTCGGGTCTCGGCTGCCACAGCGCCTTGGGTCGGGTATGGCTGGTTGATGACGGCTAATAAACCAGAAACAGCCATTTCAGTCTCCCTTGTCTTTGTCAGTAATATTATTCTGCCTTTGTGTGTAATCGCTGTGCCGCTGCTGTCTGAGCTCAAGATTAAGAGTTGGGGAGGGGATTGCTAACTTATGTCAGACATGCCCTGCCCATGCCAGGAAAAATGGAAAAGCTCGCATGCAAAACTGAAGCTATCTGGCTACCCATCACAACGCTGGGGTCCCAAAACGTGAGATTCTGACTTTCTACCGATCACTGAGAAATGATTCGCAGTCAGACAGTAGTCTGATAGACGGTTCAGGAACGTTTGCTAGTAGATTCAAGGTCATGAGTATAGGTGATTTAAACGCTCCGTATATCGATTGGAATTAGAGTCTGCACCAGGCTCGGAAGTAAACTGAAATCGTCGCTTCCTAAAGCAATACCAAAATGCTTCCTTAGTCAGCATTTCTTGATCCCAACCAGAATACGCAAAGGACAACAAGCCAATTGTTTGGATCTTGTACTGACAAAAACGCCTGACTTTGTCGATGTTGTGAACTATCTACCCCCACTCTGCCAAAGTGACCACGTAGTCCTACAGTGGGCATATTCACGCTTCTTTGTCCCTGATCGAAGCATCACAGTCAGAGGCGCATCTGGCATGGGGATTTTACCCAAAAGAAACTTGATGAGCACTGTTTAGACTGGAATGAAACATTCACTGGCAGTATTCCCGAGGATTAGTTGGAAGGAAAGACCGCATTACATGGAAGTATCACCATTTGTTGCCCTAATCCCAGAACCAATGTCATTAACAGGCCCCAGTGGTTAACGAACACACTAAAGAGTGAAGTCAAACGCAAGCGAAAGCTGTGACCAACGTATAACAGAGAAAAGACGCAGAGAAATAGGGTAAAAAGGCCTTGTTTGTAAGGCCCGTCAAAGTTTCGAGAGTAGCCTGATAAACCTTACATCAGAAAACCCGAAACTCATCTAAAAGTATTAGGCAGTGCAGTCGAAGTAAAAACCCCATCCCTTTGTTAAAAATGGATAGTGTTGAACTTTGCAAGTTCGAGGAAAAGGCTGCACGTCCATCTCAGTTCTCGCAGTCGGTTTTTAAGAGAGAAGCCGATCTAACTGCTAATAACCATAGTGTGGATGCGATTCCGACTATTGCCTAAAAGGTCCACTCATAAGCTCTTCTTCTGCAGGGACTACTGTAGCTGGAAGAAACGAAATCGTCAGGGCCTGATACGATACCAGCAAAGTCATTGCATGAGTTGGCCGTAGAGTTAGCAGAACCCCTGTGTCTAATCTTCTGAGCCTCCCTCGCTGCAGCCAGATTGCAACCCGATTGGAAGACTGTGTGTATTTCACCGATACATAAAACTGGCAGTCAGGCTTCCGCAAATAACTACCGCCCCGTAAGTCTCAACTCCATATGTTGTAAAATTATAGAGTGAATTATCAAACGCGAAATGAGGACGCGCACCAGATAGGCAATATAAAGCCAAATACTCTAGTGAAATAAGATTTCTCCGGAAGAAAGGCAACTAAGAACCATTGTATTTTTTAAAGAATATCTAGAGCATTATGTAGGAGCTCACCTGCGGGAGTGTGGGAAACTGATATATTAACCACTTTTGACCGCACTGCAGCACTAAAATTCATGGATGTTATTGGTGTAGTAGAAGAAACGGAATATTTGCATTCCTTTTTACCATCTCTGCGCGAAGTGTACAGCTATATTTTGGCACTGCGTAGCTTTTCGTCTTGTTCACTTAAGGTGACATCTTCTGTAACGATGGGCTTTTAAAATGGAGCCACTATTTTTTCTCCTCCAATTACATGTGAATTTTTTTATATCTACCTAGCCAGTTTTCACATTCGATCCTTTAATTTGTCTCTCTTTGTTTATAGTATCTTCAATAATGAGGTAATTTGTAAACCACACCAGTACAGTTTTCAAGAAAGAAAATCAGACGTCTGTTTATGGTGCCGTCAGTTGCAGCTTTCGCTTAATGTGTGCAGTTTTTATCGTCCAATGTTAATTATTTTTTGGACCATTTTTTCCACGGTGAATAGAGGTCATTTTGCTGAAAATTTTGAAATGATCCTATGAAAACGGTAGGTTATGTACAGCACAAAAAAGCCACAAACCCCAAACGAACCTGGCTGAACAGTGAAACGAGGCTTGACAAGTTGCAAAATAACGTATTTTTCAAACGACAACCCATGCGTTGATGGCCACGCTAAACTTGATTAGGGAGTCTTCCATTGACACGAAAAGATCTAATATGTCTCATGGGAAAAGAAGATATTAAATGGTAAGGGTAAGTGGGGCGCAGTAGCAGAGACTCACAACGCATATTTTCTTCAGTCGTCACTGTTTTGAGCAGTACCAATGCAAGTGATGAGAGTGCCCTTTAATGCATTCGCTTCTCTAGGATGCAACTTCCATAAGTTGTGTGAAGAGAATATATTAAGAGACATGCATACACCGACGGGTCTTTTTTATAGTGTGACACGTTGTAAGTTTTGGGAGGAACAAAATTCAACTTGGCAAAACACGATTAAGAAGACGCTGAGGATAGTGAAACATCCAGGTTTGTAGATGACTACTGTATAAACTATCCAGAGATTTTGACACGTCTCCCAAATTTTCGGGCGAGGTAAATCAAACATTTCTAAGTGCAAGACACTTCGGAAATATCAATTCTTTGAAGGGAAGGGAACCATCCTGTGGTTTATTACTGGCGCAGGCAGGGAATCTGAATGAGATCGTTGGAGAAAGTCCAGCTAGGGGCAGTAAAATAGTTATGCACAGTTGGAGTTAGGTCGCCAAATAACTTCAATGTCGTGGTTTTCGTACAAAAACAAACAGAAACCTATCATTTTATGAATTGCGTGGATAAAGCTAAGTTGGTCTGACAGCGAAACATCTTTCTAAAAAAATATATTGTACGATAGGATGCGGTTTTGTTAAGTCAGACTTCTATATTAAAATTTCAAACACAAACACTGAATACGAGAAAAATTGTGGATACAGAATTATGGATACAGTTATAAAACACCACTTATATACCCACTGCCCATTGAATTAGACTAAAACATTATTTTCAGTAGGTAGGTTCTTTAGACTTAAAATCCCGCAAAATGACATTGGAAACCCGAGCAGTCATTAGCAGGTGATTAGTAAAAGGACATCAAATTATTTAAACAGGTTTTAATGCATTCCAAGAGCTGTGTCTAACTAAATGTTTTGGAGTGTGCCCGTTCAACAGCGGTTATCACCGGAAAATGTTAAGTAAACGGTACTTAGGAGCGGTTTTCTCAAAATTGGTCACTTCAAACTGCTGAATTTATGATGAGCTTCAATATCAATTTGACATTGGTAAATTGCCCACTTCTTTATAATACTAGATCTGGTCACTGTTTAGTGTCACGCAACTGTCTCTAGCTGGCGAGGAACTATAACATCAGTGGTCATCAATAATTGACTAATTTTTGGGGATCGCAAAAATGATGTATTGATTATTTAACTTATTAAAGCGACAAAGGTTAGTGAAATTATGCTAGCGAAAACATCCTTTACTATTTATTTAATGTGTTCCCGTGGTCTAGATCCCAACGTGTTAACGCAAGATACCACACACTGTAGCGGTGCATGGCATATATTTTGCTGTATTTTACTTACAAAGAAATTAAAGCAATAAAATAAAGCAATTAAAGGTCATGTCGATTTTTGTTCTACTTCAATGTTGCACTACATTTAATATGCTCCTCTTTGTTATTATGCTCTTTAGTTTGCGATTATGTGTTAGCCAAGTGTAATTATGTTTCGGTAACCTGATAAATCCGTAGGTTGATTTATAAGTCGCAATGTATTATAACTGGCACGCCACGGAAGGCGAAAAGGTTACCCAGTCATTACTGTATTTTTGTTATCTGAGTGGATTACGCGTCCTTATCAGCGGGAGGTTATTAAGTCCGATCAACAAGAACTTTCCTTGAAACCGAATCAACGTCCGATTTTGGGATTATTTGGGTCATCTTAGACTTTTTTGTATATTCTACAGAACTCGTAAGCTCGCTCTAAAGTCTCTGCTGCAGGCATTCCTCCTGAACGGTTTGTGGCTAAATGTAGTATAACCACGCCGAAAAGAGCTAGTTACAAAAGCGGTGATCTTTCGGGGCTGATAAAAATAGGATTTAGTTGGGTGATGCAAATATAAATCCGTGAAAAATACACCTCTTTAAAAGAGGCGTATGTTTGCATTCCATGTATGAGTATAATTAAAAAAGAAGAAATAGAGAGAGGAGAGAGAGAGGAATACGCTTTATTTTAAAGTATTATTAAATATTTTCAGCAAAAAATGAAATGGCTCCATTTACTTAGAGAATAGGATGTGTAAACATATTATGCAAGAATCAAAAAGGCAAAAATGGACATCTAGTGGTGGAGACAGTTCCAATCTCAGCTTCTGTATTTCAGTCTCTTCCCACATAAGTTAGTGTGCTAGAAATGGCAAAACAGAGCGCTGATATGCTGATGTACGTCAAGCGATATGACGAAAACCTCGGCGCTTCGTACGGTAAGACTTAACAGCGATCAGCTCAGAGTGGAGGTGATGGGTAGCATCATCAAGAATTCACCTAGCAAATTGTTTGACTGTTATGCGGTTCTATTTTATCATCAAATGCACTAAACCAGTATACGAAACACCGGCAGCAGAAGAAAGCAGAAGAGAGAGAAAGTTTTTCGCTCATCGGAATCATGGCTTTACTCGTCTGAGCCTTTGCACACTTACTGCAGTCCATTGTCAAAGAAACAAGGAGCAAAAAACACAAGCAACAGTTATAGAAGGTAGGGGCCAATTAAACGTCAGTAACGCAAGTCTAGAGATGACTGCGCAGTGCTTCTTATGCCGGTACACTACATCCAACTGCTTATTAGGATTACATCGATTCGTCTGCCGGAAGGCGATGAACACCGCCTACTATAAAAGGGTTTCCCATACCATTTTCTTGTTATTTCAACAGAGTACACAGTATCCTAGACATTTTGGGGCAATGGGCTGTGTACACGCCGCATATCCCGAGTTGCGCATTTGCGCGTCTATCGGAGTGACCAAGGATCATTATTTAATGAAATAAGAACCAGAAACTACGCAATTAAGTGGCTTTCATTTGACGATAATTGCAACGCTCAACTGCTTATCGCCCCAATTTAGTTTTCAAATGTGTATGGAGGCTGTGTTAAAAGTAATTTATGCACAATTACTGCCTTACAAAGGTAGCGCATACTATTGGTTCGTGAGATATATGCAAGAGTTTAGAACTTGTCACATCTTACTATAAGCGTCAAGAAGAACTGAATTCGGTGTATCTTTGACGGTCTCTTTTTGGCAAGTCAAATATGCACAATAGCATAATTCAGATGATGTGACACATTCAAAACAAATGGCTTCAATCTTTTTAATTGTGTCTTCATATTAGCAAAAACTGCCCGCAAAAGAGAACATCAATTGACTTGCATACGCGTGCTTTCGATGAATTCTCATCGAGTTCGTACATTTATATAGTAACGGGGTACAAGCTGAAAAATGCGATCATTAATGCTCATCTTAGCATACAAGTGATTCGTGTGTATAGGGGGTCGGGATAAGTGACAGCTGGTTAAGCGGCAGTGAGGGCTTGGTGGAGCCGTTCAAGCGATGAAGGCGAGCGTAGTAGGCACGTAGTTCATATTGTTATGTCGTCGTTAAGCGTTCTAAGTTCGGAGCTGGGAAAAGGTTCTTTTTGTGAGCACAAACCCGGCTTTCTCAACTTGATGGTAGTGGCTTCTGCTGTTGCTAGCAGCCGCTGACCTAGTGACCTGGAGTTGTTTTGTGGCACCTTATAAATCACAGAAAAGGTTTCGTTGAGGTTCACGCGATATCAGGAATCAAGAATGTGCGCGAGAATAGCGTTGCTTGTGCTTTTAACTTGGCTTTTTCTCAGCTATGCCAGGAGATGTTATATTATCCTTTTGGACAGATGCCAATTCGTGCGACCTATGTAACTGGCTCCACAGGAGCAACTAAAAGAGTAGATGCACATGGAGGTAATCCGATTTGGCAACCTCTCTTTACCTTCTCCGTTTAAAGCCGAGTTGGTTGAGAACAATATCTGAACTCTCGCTGCAGGAAGATTCATGAAAAGGTTCGGTCAGGATGTCTTCTCAAGAGTTCATTTTAAATGGGGGACATAAAGAAGTAGAGTTTTCTTTTCGACAGTGGCGGGTTTTCCTTGTCTTGTGACCATTTCCTTTGTAATTAATATATCTGACTACGCGATCTCACGATTCAGGTCCTGGAACTATCTTAGCTTTTCCTCGTTGCTGTCTGCTAAACAAATGTTTTTAGCCGTTTGCATCAAACAATGGACTTCATTGCATTTTTATTGAATGCACAGAGAAGGCATTTTTTAAATTGGCAGACGTGCAAATATACACAAAAGGGTTGGTGGAATGTTTGCTCCCTGTCGAAGTGGTACCCAAAAAACATTATTTTTTATATTTTGCTGTTTAAGATGACATCGTTGAACCATTAAACCATGAATGTAAAGACTGTTCATCTGCTACTATTTAGGTGTCTTAATGATTTTTCCTTATTTTTTAAACACTTTCTTATACTCTTCTTAAATATTGCATTTAATTGCATCAAGTCATTTTTTTTCATAACCTACCTAAAGTTCTCAAAACGCATTCTGTTTACTATTTTCCTCATTCTGAGCAACAGGGACAAGTCAAATGTGTTTAGGGCTCGTAATAAATTAGGTGGAAAACCGAGTTTATGCCAGGTTTTGCAAAAAAACTTTGGTTTTTGAAAGCTGTGTGAGTAGGAGCGTTGCAATGTTAAAGTAACCAGTCACTCGTTCGTCAAAATTCAGCTCATTCTTTTTCTAGTTGCTTCATGCAATCGGTTCAGCCCTTGCAGATACTAATGTTGATTCAGTGTCGTACCCTGAGGAATACATTTCTTATAAATGACTCTATCGTTATGTTAATAAAAAACATCATTAATTAAAATTGGATTTCTGAATGTTAAGTAGCGATCCTAATGGGGTTTACCATCCAGTGAATTTTGGCAATTTCTGGACCGGGCAAACCACTTGCATATTATTTCCTGGCTTCTAGTATGCCTGCTTTTAGCTTTCCGATGCATTGTAACTACTTCTAGCAATTACTACTTTAACAGGCAAACAAATCGTATATAAATTTATTGTTTTTGAAAGGTTTTCATCGCGAAATCACCAAGGGTGCTTGGAAAGGTTCCTTAGTGCAATTATTCCGTCTGCTGCGATGGCTTTTTATGAAGCCAACTTGACCAACTGCGCAGAAACAGCGTCTGGTAAATGGACCACGTGGGAGAGCATAGCATTGCCAATTAACGCGTACACGGAAAATAATTCTCGTTTTTAGATATCCCTTGTCCATTCTTTATGTAAAAGCGACAGTCTCCTCAAACAAGCTTGGACATCGTAATACCAAGCATTCTTCCTGCTTGCTTAAAGGATCAAATAGTTTAGTTCTAGGTGGTCAAACTACTGCTCTTTCTTTGTTAAACCTTCTGCCATCAGAAAAAATAAAGTAAGAAGTGTAAAAGCTTTTGTTCATACTACATTTAGTCAGACGCTCCATTCCTTGCTTTTAAAGGCAGCTCGCATTTGGTTCGCCCTACTTAGGAAGCAATTTGACAATTTTGTTAGCGGTTTTACCTGAAATGTTTTGAGCGTACAACAGCCTTCTATAAATAGAAAGCAAAAACAATCATCTTACTGTTCCGACTCACTGAATTAAAACTACCACAATACGATCGAAAATGGATTGGTTCTAGAATCTTTCAGACGGAATACTATGAGGTGTCGCATTCGTGGGCGAGGGACTAACCGCAATTTAAGTACATCAATCGTTCGACCGCCGAAGTCCAACGATATCCACCGTATGCTCCACCATATTGTAGTGCATGGACGGAGACTTGCACGTGGGTTAGTTTTAAGTGACAGTAGACTTGCGCTGCAGCTACCGCACTCTGGCTTTCTCTCCAACGGAGCCCAGTATCATTTCAGAGTCAAGGACATTGGAGACGGAAGAGAGCGTGGGTGGCTGGCGTGATGGGAGCCGTCTCTAAGTGTGTCGTCACACCTGGCTCGTATCCTACGGAGTGGGAGTGATACAGAGGCCGTAGTAAGAAGGAGACATTGTAGCCTGACTCTCTCTTCGCCAGTCAGTCACTCCGCGCAAACACACACTGGGCTGATCACGTGGTGCTAGTTATTCCGTCAGTTGAAAACATTCCAAGGAAAGCCTTTTTAACGCACCCTGATAGTTTTCAGAGTTTTAGTTGGTTTAAAGTGTGGAAAATGCGCTGATCCATCGACCTGGCTTTATCCCTCACCCCCAGAATCAGACTGATATGGTCAGTTCTCTGTTACAGGAGTGGGTGCAGTTGCTGATGACCTCAGGATTTCACACAAAAGGGGGTTGAACAGTTCACATCTCACATGTGTGATATATCCAGAGGTCACGTTAAGAAGGAGCCATCGAAAATTAAAGGGCCTCAGGTCTATGCACAATAACATGATCATTCACGACACGGGTTGATGTGCATGGTCAGCTGTTTCTTGGTACACTATGAAGGGTGACTGTTCTCAAAAATGTTTTAGCTACACTCTTAATTGAATTATGTTTGATGGATTTTTACAATTAATCTGCGTCTGCGGTCGAATTCCTCAGCATGCCGAGTTCATGCATACCAAAACGAACAGTTGGCTTCTTGCTTCAACGGTTACATTTTCTGTTATGTTCGAGTGTGCGCAGTTGTCTTTCTTCCATTTGAGGAAAAATGTGACCGTAAATGACAATCACATGTACCTAATGCCAAAGCTGGTGGGATAAATTAATAAGCCGGAATTACACCAGAAAATGTCACACTTGATGCCAATGTGTCATCTCCAGGCGCTAAGTTTACTTTGAATATTGTCAATGAAAGGCATGACCATTTTTGTGCGTGTGCAAGGTTGTACATGGTTCTAAGTGCCGGACTGTCTCACGTTGGTGCAAGTTAACCGTAAACCTCAGCACTCGAATGCCGACTCCTTTTTACGTTGCAAATCTCGCTTGTCATTCTTCCTATGTCATTTTTAAACAAATTTTGTCAGTCATTCCAAAAAATTATTTAAGTAGAGGATTTTGCTTAAATTATCCGAATATTACTTAAACCCACTTTTAAATTAAGGATTCGCGTCACATAAGGATGAAGCAAAAACACAAAATAGCTTTATCATTAAATTATGCTCATCAGGAGCTGTGAGCATTTCGTTTATCCACGACAACTCGCCACCAAGATATACGCAACGTTTGGAAGCAAAATTACATCGCACTTATTGCAGTTGTCCATGCTTCGCTTCGAGGATAAAAAACCCTTTCTTATTTAAGTAATTTAGCAAGTAGAGACGTAGATAAATGGAGGACAAAACAGGCAACCACATATCTATACAAAGAATATGAGGACCGGGCGTAAAGATTTGCGAGCCAGCTCATGTCGCATATGTTTTAGTTATTGAGGTCAAATATTGCTTATTTCTAACTTTCCAAGAGGTAAATGATTCCGATTCAAAAGATAACGAGCTTCTTCAGCTTGAAATTAAACTGCCCCGCACTCAGGCCTATATGACTGAATCATATGTTCCTGGCAATAAATTCATCCAATACTCAGATCACCTGTCTAAAGAGCAATTTCGGATGATTATTTGCTATATTTCTTTGAAGGTATACTGTGTTTTGCTATAATAACTAATGTCGACTAGGTGTGAAACATTGTGCGTATTTATCCCTTTCACAATTCTACCCACTGAATGGCGTCAATTAAAGTTCTTTTAGATTAAAAATAAAATTGAGACGGGATCGTCTGATAAACGTTGTGGCTCGAAAGAGCGCGAAGTAGCATCTGTGCGCCAGATTGGCTTTAAAGGACAACTTTACCTTGTACCACTCATGAAATACTCAATCAAATTCTACAATCCTTTTTCGCTTTAGACGGATTAATCAACTGGAGTTTCTAAAATAAACTTCATGTTGTGTAATTCTAAAAGGTTATGGACACAAGGATGTAACATTTTAAATGGAATTGTTTACGCCCACCTGGAAACTACCACACGCCCCAAAATGGATGACGCCTTATGTTATAATCGTTTTTTTAAATATTAATGATATCGAAAACATAGAAAGAGTTTTCGTTTATCTACTCACTAGCTAAAATTTACGTCTTTTATAAATTACTAATCAAAGGAAAGCTGAATTATGTTTTCAAAAAAGTTTCTTATTCATTATATTGGCCTTTGAACTATCTCTGATTCTATCCATTTGTCAATGCTCCATAGGAAGTATACAACGAATGCTGCATAGGCCATCAAAATGTAGAAGACTCTCTGTTATATTCTTAATAATATGGATTTATTTATTATTTTCCTAACGTACAATGTATACAGTTTTTAGGCTATTTAGACCTAATTGCAAATGCAATTTACGATTAGGCTCAAAATTATACCGAATCAGAAACCCTTTTTAAATTAAAAAACGGTACACTATTTTCAGGCATAAACTTTGAAAAAGAAGTGATGCTCTCTTGACCAAGAACGATAAAGAATAAACATGAACTTCCTCATCCTAAAATCCATTGAAATATATAAAGGCATCGAACATCAAACGAAAAAACTGCAAAATTTGGATTCAAATGCCAGTAGGCTAGCGTTTTCGAAATATCATGAGATTATATTGTGCAATGATCGTTATTGCAATCGTGACGACACTAATTAGAACAGTTAAACAGCCTAAAATCCTGCTATGGCGCACCACATCATAGTTGAATCAAAGATATTAGCAACCGAACTAGCAGTGAACAGGCAGCCAATCTGATATTATCAATTCGATTTGGCCCAGTATTAATACCAACACATGTAAAATGTTGCTTCATACTCAAATGATTTTGCTTCATACTCAAATGATGACAACGAATAGTCAAGGGTAACCTGATGTGACCAGCAAAAAATTGACAGCGACCTCAAGCGGCAAATTCAAGTTTAGCATTTCTATGTGCGAAGCCGAAACTTTAGGCTATCAGAGCTACAGCTGTCGTCATGAATATGTCATAAAGGAGCAAGAAAATATATGTCCGATTTTACTTCCTCTAAAACGGTGTTATAACAGTGCGCAAACTGCCTCATTATAGCAGTAAAAATAAACAAAGAGAGGTGAAATTAGTATATGCTGAGTCAAATAAACCGAAAAATGTCCATTTGTAGTGATACTATAACGAGTATCAACCTAATGGGCAGCGGAAGGAGGATATAACGACTGGCTCGCACGCACCAGTAACTCCTTCGGCATCCCCTCAGTCGAATGTCGGTTTACGTCTCAATTCCTTTTGTGTTACTCCCCAATACTGTCTGGCGCATCTTGCAACCCATCATTAGCACAAATACCGTTTTTGTCATAGAAGTGAACAGGCAAGTTCCATGAAGCAATTCAGAAAGAGAATATGCGGTCACTGAAACAATACGTTTATTGTCAGGCTCACAAAGAACTCAAATATATCTTTTGTTAGTTTTCGCATTTATTCGTCAAAGATAGAGGTGACTTCCAGTGCCTCTAAAATAATGGCACTCGTTTAGAATGGCTTCGACGCCTTCGATTTTATAAGGTTAGTGAACACGCATCAACCTTCTACGAAACAGTCAAAGCAGACATAGTGGTAAGAATGCCTTAGAGAAAAATGAGCAAACTTAAATGACAATCGGTCTCAAGACGACATAAACAGCCGTTGAAAATTGCCGGCAAGGACAAGGGAAACTGGAATGGCCATTTTTGGCTTTTTAGCTATCGTCAGCCAGTCATGCCCAAACCCAGGTGGTGAACCACCCGAGGATAAAGCCCACGACGCGTGGATCAGAAGTCCAGCGCTGTTAACATGGGCGTGATGGGCATTTGAGCTTGCTCGTTTGAATCAAAAATATTAACTTGCATTCGTAGAGGAACGCTCATCGATCGCTAACGGAACTGACTTGTACCTCTTTGCCTTAAGGCTTACTGTCGAGTCTTGCCAGCAGCCGCACAGTGGCTTGTAGTAGAAAAGGCAAATAAATATTGCCAGCAAAGACAAAGGAGGCTGAAATGGCCATTTCTGGCTTATGAATCGTCGTCAGCCAGCCATATGCAACTCCAGCTTTGCGGCGCCCGAGCTCGGAACTCTCGACCTGTTGGTTAGAAGTCAAACGCTCTACTCTCTGTGCCACAAGCACATTTTCATGCCGGTTGCGATCGGGAATTTTCGCTACGATAATTATGCACTAACTAAAGGCCCAGGCGGTGTTTCAACAAAGTTTCTGCTGCTGCATGAGGCAAAAACGAGTGCTCAAGCTCTTCACTGCATCCCCAGTGTTCTTTTTGCGTTTTTTGGTATGAAGACTCCAGCAAATAATAAAGGAACTAATTTATAAAATTACAAACATCAGGACGTGAAGTCAGGTGATCCTTACATGACTTTTAGGGTCAGGCCCGAAAATTTCGATGAACATTTGCGTCAAAAAAGCCTACTACTGTGATATAACCACTGAGTGCACACTCTACAAACAAGTTGTAACACAATTAGTACGAAATGTTAATGGCAACAATGGTATCCCGTACTCGCAACATAGGAAGTAGCTTAAATCGCAGACGCACGTTTATTATGCTTTGGATTTCATATACAAGAAACCACATAGAAAACGCCACGGGCACAATGAACAGCCAAATCCCTCGTTATTACGTCATGCAGCAGCAGAAATATCGGCAAAACACGTGTCTGGGATTTTAGCTAATACCAATACCAGGGGGTTTAACCAATATATATATAACATTAATTTGAGTTCTTTGGGAACAAAATAACTTTATTGTGTAAATTTTATGAATCTGGTGCCCCAGTTCGTCCTCAGACAAAATGGGAATCTTCAGAAAAAGGTTTACCTTAAACAATGCCTAACACAAGATTCTATGATTGGCTAGAGTTTGAGGCAAAAGAAGTCCAGATTTTTAAGTTTGCCGGCCGAAAGTGGCTGTTTTCGCTTCCAGTTGACCTTGAGAAATTTGTAATCGGTATCTCAATCGATATGCCTGTTAATGCATGCCTCGGCTGAGTGCATTGCCTCTAGGAATTCGCGGCCCTTCCTTGGTGGTCAGACGCAAATGATGTGGGTATCTTCACATGAAAATTGGTGTCGTGTGTCCATTGTGTTCATGGCTATCTTGTGACGAGAAGAAAGCGTGAGATTCACTTGAGATAAAATCATTATAATTTTGCCTGCCGACAAAGGAGGTTTAACGTCTATTTTAAACAAGATGGCGTACATAGATAAGATAACATCAATTTAAACGAATAACTCAACTTACATGCCCCTAAATACCGTCCCCTCAAAGTAACAAAACTCAGATATCGAGAAGGTATGGAAACGCTTCAAAGGAAGAAAATTAATTTCTGGAGCACTGGCTAAATCCTTGAAGCAGGATGAACCTACAATTGCCAAAATATACGGACTTCCCATAGTTCAGAAAAGTGGCATTCTGCTGCGACCGATAGTCTCCTTAATCAGTGCACAAATTATAAGATTTTCGAGTGGCTATTTCATCAACTCAACCCAATTTCAAAGAACTGTGAATCATCTATCCAACACTCGCTACAGTTCCTCAAGAAGATTAAAGACTTCAAAATTTCAAAATGACAAAATAATGGTGTCATATGATGTTATTTCTTTATTTACGTCTATCCCTAGACTTAGCAAAGACCTGTACTGCATGACTCCTACAGGCCTACAATACCGATGTAGCTGCGGAAGTCTTCCTGGAACTCCTCGATAGTTGCCTTAAAACAAATTTTTCATTTGCTGAAAAGTTAGTATCGACAACTGAAAGGCGTCCCTATGGGTTCGCCAATATCCGTTTTTTTGGCGGAGGCTGTGATGCAGAAACCCAAAATTTTGGCTACGCTACCTAGACGATAAATTTGTTATCGTCCAAAACGATCAACCTGAACCACTCAACAAAAAGCTGAACTCCTTGTTCCCAGGAATTCAATTCACCTTCGAAACAGAAGTTAATGAACGACTCTTTTTCTTAGATGACCTCATGCATAGGAAGACAGATGGGACACTACATACCTCAGTCTATCGCAAAAATACAAAGTCCGAGATCATTTTACGTTTTAGGAGTAACCACTACATGTCTCACAAACGCAGCTGTGTTAACAGCTTGCTATGTCGTGTAAAAACTCAATGTTACGGTGAAGGAAAATATCGAAGAGAAATGAAATACCTTTTCAATTTATATTCCAAAAATAGATAGCCTCCTGACTTTTATCCATCGATGCATGCGTCGACAACAGTTCATAGAAAAAGTAAGTTGATGAGCTATGAACTCCTGGGTGTCAAAAACAACAAACTGGTGAGCCCTACATATGCAAAGAACGTATCTGAATTCGATGAAAGACAGCTCAAGAAACACCATATACAAATAGCGCACAGACCTACAACAACTTTTTGCACCAAGCTTATACACCCAATGGACAGGGTTGGTTATTTCAATAGAAACAAAATTTGTCTACAAAATACCGTGTACGATTTATGATGCAGTTTATTGTAGCTAAACTGGAAATCTCTATCACACCGTTTGCATGAACATAACTTAGCAGTGAGAAGACGAGACTCCTTATCTCGGATAGCCATGCACACACTGGACACAGGACACCAATTTGCATGGGAGGATATACACATCGTTGGCGCCTACCCAACAAGGAAGGGCCGTGAATTCCTGGAGGCAATGCACTCAAACGAGGCATGCATTAACAGACATATCGATTCAGATACCATTTACAAACTTTCTCAAGGTCAAGGGGAGGCGAAAACAGCCACTATCGGCCGGATAACTTAAAAATCTGGACTTCTATTGGCTCAAAATTTTACCAACCATAGAATCTTCTGTTAGGCATTGTTTAAGGTTAACTTATTTGCTGAAACATTCCCATTTGTCTGAGGACGAACTGGGGCCCCAGATTCGAAAATGTACAAAATAAAGTTATTTTGTTCCCAACGAACTAAACTTTATATATATATATGGCACAGGTATTATACCGCTCCGACATAGATACTAGCTATATATATATATATATATATATATATATATATATCAAGGAAATAATTTCTAAAATTATTAAGTGCAGGACATGGATTCAGATGATTCGGATATGACTTTTTAGGGTCAGACGTTAAACTTTCTGTGAACATTTAAGTCTAAGACAATTAAGCACTGTAGAATAACCACGTAATGCCCCTTCTACAAACAGAAAAAACTACAAGTAGTATGAATCTTATATGGCACAGAGGTTATACCGTACTACCGTACATTGAAATGTCGGGTCTGACCATAAAATGTCATGTCCGAATCATCTGACTGCATGTCCTGCACTTAATAATTTCAAAATTATTTCATTGATTATTATCTGGAGTCCATATACCAGACACCGCATAGAGGAACGCTGGGAGACCCACAGAGGAGCCGAAACCCTCGTTGCTGCGTCACGCAGCAGCAGAAACATCGGCAAAGCACGTGTCAGGGATTCTAGCTAGTATCTATGTCGGAAGTACGTTATACAATCTGGTGATATATATATACATATGCGTAAAGATTCGAGGTCCAGCGATCGTATCAAACATCTTCCTGAAGACGAAGAAGATGCAGAATGTGGATCATTGTATAGACGTTTGCCAGCTTCATCATCAGAGTTTGATCAGCCCACAGGTACTGGATTATGCATAGACGCGTCAGATTCCGCCCGACTTAGATCTTCCGCTGAGCTGGTCATTGCTGCGTCGTGATTGCCGTCTTCGTCGAAGTACATGTCGCGAGTCGCCAGCCGTGAGTCCGTGCCGTTATCCAGCTTTATGGCGCATTTTCGCGAGTAGTACTGATGTCATGTGACGCGAAATGTCACGCTGCAGGATGAGCCTGCGTTGTTTGTGATGTTCGGTTTATTGATTCGAAGCCGGCATGAAGCGCAGGCGGGATGCCTATATCGGTCAGGCTCGTCGAGGTGATCAGCTCGCGCCAATATCTTTTCAGTTTCAGCAGAAATCGAGCGGTTCGCCAGTTAGCGTGACCATGCAGGGCGTTCGATTCGCCGCAGTTGAAACATGTCAGAAGCCGAGATTCAGCCATCAACATATGCTTTTGACCCACATTTGGCATTGCGCAATAAACACTGAAGCTGTCACGCCGGTCAAGCCGTCGCATAGCGCATCTGTCTGGCGACACGCCAACTCACAGCGGTTTTAGATGCGAGTACTTCGATAAGTTCCTTCACATAGATTGCGAGCCAAATTGGCTTCTTCTTTTCGATCGTTTCACTTTGAGATGCTGTGACGAAGACTTTACCGTTGGTCAGTACATGTAAGCATTCATCTTCTTCTCACTGGTCAATGCCGTGTTGATCGACGTCGGTTTCGACACACCAAATGGTGGTCGATTGCAGTTGTTTCGGTGCCGGAGATGTTTGGGTAAAGAAGTTGCCTACGGTAGACCGTTGTTCCATCTTCGGTTCGCCAAGCTTGTACTTCGACGTCGGCGAAAGCGGGCAATTGTTGTTGACTTTTCTCCATTGTGTCCGATGTCAAAAGACTACCACGCTTCGAAAGCTCGCAGTAACTTCTGATAGCGATTTAACGGGAATGTCGACGGCTATTCAGGTCTTCAGGCTGAAGCCTTTCTGTGAAATGCTGGCAATAATTCAGATCAGTTATTGGCGTCCTCTATAGATTCGGTTGTTGGTGGAAGAACGCGCATTATCACAGCCCCAGGAGTTCAAACGAGTGCATATCATCGAACTCCTAGAACTGTGTCTTAAGACGTTCTTCACATTCAACGGCCAGGTCTACGAGCAAAAGAAGGGGACGCCAATGGGCCTCCACCTCTGTCTGGACTCAATTGCCGAAAGCAGTTTTGCAGAGGCTTGAGCAGCTGGTCTTCAGCTCGTACCCACCGAAGTTCTGGGCCAGATACGTCGACGACACGTTCGTCATAATCAAGAGGAGTCACTTGCAGGCTTTCAGGGCATTGTTGAATTCAATCTTTCCCGACATCCAGTTTACCATGGAGGAAGAAGTCAACAACCAGTTGCCCTTCCTTGACGTCCAAGTTACAAAGCTGGCAGACGGGAAGATAAGGACAACGGTCTACCGTAAGGCAACCAACACTAGGCGTATCCTCCATTTCCGAAGCAACCACCCTGTTGGCCACAAACGCAGTTGTGTCAGAACCCTCTTCCGACGTGTCCAAACACACTGCAGCGACGACAGTGGGAAGAAGGAGGAGATGGAGTACTTACATGCCCTTTTACAGCCAACGGTTATCCAAAGTCCTTCATCCGCAAAATGCCTCAGGAAGCCCTCAGTTTGAGCGGTCGAATGAAGAGAAGCCAAAGTTTTGGCTCGCAATCCCCTATGTGAGGAACGTTTCAGAGGCGACTGCAAGAATCCTAAAACCTTTTTGGGATTGGCGTGGCTCATAAACCAGAATGCACTATCAGACAGCAAGTCATGAAGCCCAAAGACCCGCTACCAGTGACAGAACAATCAGCAGTGGTCTACAGCATACCATGCCAAAATTGTGATGCAAGGTATGTTGGTGAAACGGGCAAACGCCTGGGCACAAGGTTGCATGAACACCAACTTGCAATCAACCGCAAAGACAAGTTGTCTTTGGTTTATGGTCACGCACAACAGCTGAACCATGATTTCGCCTTTGACAAAACAAGGGTGATTGGCCGAGCCAATGAGAAGATGGCCAGATTGGTGCTCGAGAGCTGGTCCTCGACGGGTACACTCAACCGAGCTATAGACTTACATCCCGCCTACCAGGCGCTTCGTACACGGCTCGGATCAGTTCGGCCAGGGCCAATAAGGCAAACGAGCACACGGAACCGAGAGCCCAGGCTCACGGAAAAGCGGGGTGGCGGCCGAAGGTCACATGACCAAAATCAAACACTGCCTCACGAATGCGCCCGTAAAACGGATAACAACTCACGAGAGCAGCAACGACTGCTCAGTCCGCTGATTGACGTGGGGGAGGCCAACAGGCACGCTGCCTTGCCTAAACCTACGACGGCTCCAAAGGGGACGGCAGTCACGCGAGCCCGCCAGCGTTCAGCCTCGGGGAGGTCTAAGGAAGTCAGCGGCAATCGGGCAGGTCAAAGTTCACGCGTCCACCATGGATATAATACGAGGCACGCGGCAAGACTGACTAACTCAAGACCACCAGGAGCAGCAAGCACTTTACTCTGATGATGGAAGCGAGAAGGCTTTCGAAACGTCAGTACAAATACAATTTGGTCCATGAACTCGCCCCCTCATCTTCTTCGTCTTCTTCAGGAGATGATGAACGCGATATATATATATATATATATATATATATATATATATATATATATATATATATATATATTTCGAAGTAAAGAAGTTCTTTGGGAAACAATGAGTAACTTTTTTATGTAAATTTTCGACGCTGGTTCCCCAAGTCGTCGTCAGACTTATGGTAAATGTGCAAACAACAGTTAAAATTTAAAACCTGTCGGAAAATCGATATTGCTGAATCAGTCCTGCCAATAGCTGCCATTGTTGATGAACATCTCAATATGATTGGCTACCGCCTTTTCAACTTGTCTTTGAAATTATTGTACACGGCATCCAATTCGATGTGCTGATTAATGCACGAGTCATCAGATGAATGGCCGCTAAGAATTCCCGGCCTCTCTTCGATGGGCAGAAGCCATCAATACGCGTTTTATCCCATGCAAATTTGTGCCCAGTTTCTAGTGTATGCACGGCAATTTTAGACAGATGGTCTCGTCTCTTGACAGCCAACTGATGTTCGTGTAGGCGTGTAGAGACTGATTTTACTGTTTGGCCGCAATACACAACATTACAACTGTCACATGGGATTTTATAAACGGCTTCTTTTTTATCTTAATAGCCAACCCTATCCGTAGGGTGTACAAGCTGGTTTCGAATTGTAGTCGTGGGTTTGTGCGCCACGTACATTTGGTGCTTCCGCAGGTGTCTTTCATCGAGTTCAGACACGTTCTTAATGTATGGAAGTGTTCGTTAGTTTTTTTATTGTGGGAGCATGATTGGCATAATCTAGTTCCTTATCTTTTTCTTTTCTTTGAATTCTCGATATCTCATGCATCTCCGTACAAAATCTCTAGGGTAACCGTTGCTGGAAAACAGGTTGAATAGATAAGTGAGGTCAATTTGATAAAGTTCCTTGGTATAACAGTGGGTTATTGCTCGGTTGATGAGTGTGTTGCCCATGCTTCGTTTGTGGGCTACAGGGTACTTGCTCTCATAATGTAGGATAACATCCGCATTAGCCTCTTTGCGGTAAACTGATGTTTCAAAGGTCCCGTCAGTCTTACGCTGTACGAGGACGTCAAGAAAAGGTAGTTGGTTGTCAATTTCTTTTTCGAGGGTAAAGGTTATTCCAGGTATCGTCGAATTAATAATATTGTGTAGTGTTTCAAGTCGTTCCCTTTTAACGATGACAAACGTGTCATCAACGTAGCGTACCCATAACTTGGGCTTAACCAGTAGTAGGGCAGTAGCTTCTAATGTTTGCATTGTTACTTCCGCTAGGAAGCCAGAGATGGGTGAAAAATCCATTGACAACTCCCTAGGGTTTCTTGACAAATTACGAAGACTCAAAATTGCAGCAGATCAAATAATGGTGTCTTTCGATGTTGTTTATCTCTTCACATCCATACCATTAGATCTTGCAAGGCAATACACAGAAGAATTACTCCACGCTTATGACATGGATATTCCTACATCTGCCTTGCTTGAACTCTTTGACTTATGCTTAGAAACAAAATTTTTTCATTCTCACAAGATTTTTATCAACAGCAAAAGGGAGCCCCTATGGGCTCACCCATCTTTGGCTTCCTAGCGGAAGTAACAATACAAAAATTAGAAGCTACTGCCCTACCACTGGTTAAGCCCAAGTTATGGGTACGCTACGTTGATGACACGTTTGTCATCGTTAAAAGGGAACGACTTGAAACACTACACAATATTATTAATTCGACGATACCTGGAATAACCTTTTTACCCTCGAAAAAGAAATTGACAACCAACTACCTTTTCCTTTGACGTCCTCGTACAGCGAAAGACTGACGGGACCTTTGAAACATCAGTTTACCGCAAAGAGGCTAATGCGGTTGTTATCCTACATTATGAGAGCAACCACCCTGTCGCCCACAAACGAAGCGTGGTCAACACTCTCATCAACTGAGCAATAACCCACTGTTCTACCAAGGAACTTTTATCAAATTGAACTCACTTATCTATTCAACCTGTTTTCCAGCAACGGTTACCCTAGAGATTTTGTACGGAGATGCATGAGATATCGAGAATTCAAAGAAAAAGAAAAAGATAAGGAACTAGATTATGCCAATCATGCTCCCACAATAAAAAAACTGGCGAACACTTCCATACATTAAGAACGTGTCTGAACTCGTTGAAAGACACCTGCGGAAGCACCAAATTTACGTGGCGCACAAACCCACGACTACAATTCGAAACCAGCTTGTACACCCTACGGATAGGGTTGGCTATTAAGATAAAAAAGAAGCCGTTTATAAAATCCCATGTGACAGTTGTAATGTTGTGTATTGCGGCCAAACAGTAAAATCAGTCTCTACACGCCTACACGAACATCAGTTGGCTGTCAAGAGACGAGACCATCTGTCTAAAATTGCCGTGCATACACTAGAAACTGGGCACAAATTTGCATGGGATAAAACGCGTATTGATGGCTTCTGCCCATCGAAGAGAGGCCGGGAATTCTTAGAGGCCATTTATTCTGATGACTCGTGCATAAATCGGCACATCGAATTGGATGCCATGTACAATAATCTCAAAGACAAGTGAAAAAGGCGATAGCCAATCATATTGAGATGTTCAGCAACAATGGCAGCTATTGGCAGGACTGATTCAGAAATATCGATTTTTCGGCATGTTTTAAATTTTAACTGTCGTTTGCATATTAACCACAAGTCTGACGACGACATGGGGAACCAGCGTTAAAAATTTACATAATAAAGTTACTCATTGTTTTCCAAAGTTCTTCTTTACTTCGAATTATACTTCTTGGGATGCCCGTATTCCAATATATATATATATATGTGTGTGTGTGTGTGGGGCTCACCGATCTGCTTAGGGAACATGCATTTTCCGTTGTGCCCTGGAGCTCAGACTAGAGCCCTCGCAGGCGGTAGCATAGCGACGTGTAGCATATGATGGATTTGAACCGACAAAGACAAGGGAGACCGGAATAGCCGGAATGACCGGAATGACGGCTAATAAGCCAGAAAGGGCCATTACCGTCTCCCTTGTTTTTGTCGGTTCTATTCCATATATATATATAAGAAGAAAAGGCCATCTCAGAGACTATGTTTTTTTCCTGACGATTAAAAAGCATAAACGTTTCCATCATTCGAGGTGCGTATCTTACTTTATCTCACAGATTTTATAAGGGGTAACAGGCATTTTGTAACACAGTGTTGATTGTACGGGTTTACCTTAACAGTGTACACTGTAGTAAGTACGGGGTGTGGGAGTCGTTAATTGGCTTTGGCCTTCATTACCCACATACACACAAGAAGCACCTCTGTAGTCACCGGGCCAACGAAGAGGGATAGGAGGATAATATCTGTCAGTTGGCATGCCTCTCGTCTAGGGGTGGCGTTCGACAGTTGGCAGGTCTCACCCGCGTCCACATTGACTTTATTTGGCACTCTGGGTTGCTTGTCCTGTTTGCGTCCTTCTGACTGCATGTCTCCTTGTTTGTCCGGCTAGTGGTTGATGTGGCAGTATTGTTGACTGCGCCGTCGTTACTCATGGATTGTTGTGTGTTTACGTGCATGTCCGTCCTAGGTTCTTCCGTGGTTGGATTCACGTTTTACCTAATTTCGTGTTGGCTCTTACGTTCGATGAGCTGCGCTCAAAGGGCTTGGTAGGCTGCCGGAAGGATGACACCACGGTTGATCGACGTAGTCTCCGTGGGACAGGCTTTTATTGTTTCCCTGGTTATGCGGTCATTTCCTCGACCCAGGATTTCGGCGTTCTGGAAGGTGAACGTGTGCCCAGAGTTGGCCCAGTGTTCCGCCACCAGGGACAATGGGTCCATTCTCCTCACTGCCCCCACGTGTTCGGTTACACGCTTGCCGAGATACAGGCAACCAAAGGCATAAGTAAGTCGCTAAGACGGGCTGTTAATACAACAGATGCAGCTGCAGCAAGGTTCTACGGATTACCCAAAGTACACAAGGCCGATATTCTCCTCCAGCCAATTGTGTCATTTCGCGGCGCACCGAAATTCAATCTGGCTAAATGGTTGTTCCGACACCTGAGCTCTCTCAACTCAGGCGCAGCCACAACGGTCACTTCAGCTACTCAGTTCCTGGATCGGCTCAGTGGGATGCGACTTCATTCAGCCAAAGTCACGGTGTCATTTGATGTCACCTCTCTCTTCACTTCAATCGCGCAGGACTTAGTAGTCGAAACGGTAAGCGAATTGCTTGAGAGGCAATACGATGACGTAGGCGAGTCGGTAAAGCGGGGAAACCTTTCGGAACTCTTAAAAGTCCGTCTGCATGCGTATTTCACCTTCGAGGAAACCATTTACGAGCACATCAGACGGACGTCAATGAGATCACCGCTCTCGGGCTTCATTGCTGAGGCAGTTCTCCAAAAGCTTGAGACTCTGATTTTCGCAAACTACAGGTCAACATTTTGGACTCGATACGTCAATGATACCTTAGTCATCCTTAAGTGAAAAATGATCGAAAAATTCCATAGCTTCCTGAATTCCGTCTTCCCGGACATCCAATTCACAATGGAGGCCAAAAATAACAACCAGCTGCCGTTCCTGGACGTTTGTGTCCATCGAAATGCCAACGGGCATCTAAAACGACTGTTTATAGACAGGCAATCAACGCATGCCAAATGTTAAGTTACAACAGTAAACACCTGTTGTACCACAAACGCAGTTGTGTGCGAACTCTCTACAGAAGGGCAGGAATACATTGCAGAGAGGCGGACGACAAAAGGGCAGAACTCCGCTATCTTCAGTGCTTTTTAATGGCCAATAGATAACTTCGTAACTTCATCGAGCACAGCAGGCAGGCCAAACCAAAACAAAATCCAGTGACAGAACAGCCAAAAGTCTGGCGTGCGCTGTCATACATTGACGGCTTCTCTGAGAAAGTTTCCCGCCTCCTCAGACCACTGGGGATCGGAATCGCCCATCGACCGGACTCAACCATTCAGAATCTAGTAATGAAAACGAAAGCCCCTTATCCACGAGGTGGGAGCCAAACGTCATCTACCGGATCCAATGTGACTCCTGTGAAGTGAGTACGTCAGAGAGACAGGGAAGCGGTTGCAGACCCGAGTAACCGAACACGTGTGGGCAGTGAGGAGAATGGACCCATTGTTTCTGGTGGCGGAACACCGTGCAAACTCTGGGCAAAGGTTCACCTTCCAGAACGTCGAAATCCTGGGTCGAGGAAATGACTGCATAACCAGGGAAACAATAGAAGCCTGGCACACGGACACTATTTTGATCAACCGTGGTGTCGTCCTACCGGCAACCTACCAAGTCCCCCGAGCGCAGCTCAGCAAACGTTAGAGCAGACACGAAATTAGGCCAAACGTGAATCCAAAAACGGAAGAACCTAGGAAGACCATGCACGTAACCACACCACAATCCATGAGCGACGATGGCACAGTCATCAATACTGCCACATCAACCACTACCCGGACAGACGAGGAGACATGCACTCAGAAGGACACAAACAGGACTAGCAAGCCATGGCACCAATTAAGGTCAATGCGGACGCGGGGGAGGGCTGCCAACTGTCGAACGCCACTCCTCGACGAGAGACATGCCAACTAACCGTTTTTAGCCTCCTAACCCCTTCGTTGGCCCAGTGACTACAGAGGTGCTTCCTGTGTGTGTGCGGGCCATGAACGCCAAAGCCAATTCAGGGTTCCCACACACGTCCTTCCTTCAGTGTACACAGTTAACTTTAACCCATAACATCAACACTGTGTTACAAAATGGCTGTCAACCCCTATAAAATCTGTAAGATGCGGTACGATACGCACCTCCGACGATTGAACTTTTTCTGCTTTTGAAACGTCAGGAAGATACACCTATCAACCCTGAGATCGCCTTTTTTTCTGACTTATGTCCATGGACGGGCATGTTTGCTTCTATTAGCAATATATATATATATATATATATATATATATATATATATATATATATATATATATATATATAGATAGGAGAGAAGATAAAGTAGGTCTTTCCGATCATAGATACAGTCAGAAAGTGTTGACGAAGCTGTTGATATGTAGACGATTGGTTTACTCAGTAGTCAGCGTTTATGGTTTCGGTGATTCGAGATATCGGTAATATTTCTGAAATTATTAGTGCAGGACATGGATCAGTGCTTCGGACATGACTTTTTAGAGTCAGACCCGAAATTTCAATGAACATTTGTCGAATCAACCACTGGAATAACCACAATGCCCATTCTACAAACAAGTAGTACTACAAGTAGTATGAATCTTATATGGCAAAGACGTTATACCGTACTTCCGACATAGATACTAGCTAAAAGCCCAGACACGTGTTTCGCCGATGAAATTTCGGGTCTGACCCTAAAAAGTCATGTCCGAAGCACCTGACTCCATGTCCTGCACTCTAATAATTTCCAGAAATTATTAACCCGATTATTCTCTGGAGTCCATATACCAGAAAACCGCATAGAGAACGCTGGGGGACCCACTGAGGAGCCGAACCCCTCGTTGCTGTGTCACACAGCAGCAGAAACATCGGCGAAAACACGTGTCTGGGCTTTTTAGCTAGTATCTATGTCGGAAGTACGGTATAACGTCTTTGCCATATAAGATTCATACCACTTGCAGTACCACTTGTTTGTAGAATGGGCATTACAAGGTTATTCCACAGTGGTTGATTGTCTTCGACCCAAATGTTCATTGAAATTTCGGGTCTGACCCTAAAAAGTCATGTCCGAAGCACCCGACTCCATGTCCTGCACTTAATAATTTCAGAAATTATTTACCCGATTATTCTCTGGAGTCCATATACCAGAAAAACCGCATAGAGAACGCTGGGGACCCACTGAGGAGTCCAACCCCTCGTTGCTGTGTCACACAGCAGCAGAAACATCGGCGAAACACGTGTCTGGGCTTTTAGCTAGTATCTATGTCGGAAGTACGGTATAACGTCTTTGCCATATAAGATTCATACTACTTGTAGTACTACTTGTTTGTAGAATGGGCATTACGTGGTTATTCCACAGTGGTTGATTGTCTTCGGACCCAAATGTTCATTGAAATTTCGGGTCTGACCCTAAAAACGTCATGTCCGAAGCACCTGACTCCATGTCCTGCACTTAATAATTTCAGAAATTATTTACCCGATTATTCTCTGGAGTCCATATACCAGAAACCGCATAGAGAACGCTGGGGACCCACTGAGGAGCCGAACCCCTCGTTGCTGTGTCACACAGCAGCAGAAACATCGGCGAAACACGTGTCTGGGCTTTTTAGCTAGCATCTATGTCGGAAGTACGGTATAACGTCTTTGCCATATAAGATTTATACTACTTGTAGTACTACTTGTTTGTAGAATGGGCATTACGTGGTTATTCCACAGTGGTTGATTGTCTTCGACCCAAATGTTCATTGAAATTTCGGGTCTGACTCTAAAAAGTCATGTCCGAAGCACCTGACTCCATGTCCTGCACTTAATAATTTCAGAAATTATTTACCCGATATATATATATATATACAGAATGATATTACCTACAAAGACAAGGGAGACTGGAATGGCAATTTCTGGCTTATAAGCTGTCATCAGCCAGCCATACGCAACCCCAGACGCTGCGGCGCCCGAGGCCCGCACTAGCGGCTTTTTGGGCAGAAGTTCAACGCTCTACCCAGTGCCCCTTGAGCTTTTTGCCTTGCCAATTTTGATCTGGAATGTTAACAATGTAAGTTGGGCACTCAACGATAGGTCACAGGACTTACTGGTCCCGTTGTTCCTTGGGGCCTACTCTACAGCCCCGCCAGCAGCCGCAGAGTGGCTAGTGATATAGGCTGATCTGCTCAAGGAACTTGTATGTTCCGTTGTGACCTGCAGCTCACATTAGATCCCTCGCAGGCGGTCGCATAGCGACATGTAGCATATGATAAAGGGGAACAAACAAAGAAAAGGGAAACCAGCATGGCCATTTCTGGCTCATTATCCGTCGTCAGCCAGATTATGCACAATATGTTCCCACGTTTTGAAATGCGTTGTCAGATTTCAGAAATTTTATCAATGAGAAAATCTTTCGATTGCCTGCACTTTGCGGCCTAGATTTAACTCATCGTGGATGAGAATACTTTTAAAACTATGTTCCCTTGTGATTTGTTCGCCAGCTAGCCTTCCGCTGTGAAGTTCACCACTAGCTTGCCAGTGGTTTAAATCGTTTGCGAGGTTTAAAAGTTTGATGTGTGCTAAATCATTATACTTGTCGTTAGCAGCCATTATCTTCGACCATGGCTTAATTGCTTCCACACATCGATGGCTGCAGCAACATGCAGATGCATATGTCTAAAATCTCATCTAATTAAGATCATCTTGACCTTATGATTTGGATCCATTATATGTCCCCTAAGCCATATACAAAACAAATATCCTTGGTGAAAAGATAAAGAAATTGGAACACACACCTACAACTGTGCATAAATATTTTCTTTGGGGTAAGCTGCAGACCTCAGGGTCTTTTTCAAATGTCCGCCCGGTGCTGGGTGTTAAGATGCGGACCACAAAAGCTCGGTGGATGGATTGCTTTTTGGGAATGTTATTTGATTAGCCAATGCGTTAGACAAATGAACTGTTTCTCAGGTGGGACGTGGGCCTAAAGTATTTCTGCAGAACAACTGATCAGCTACTTATAGTCTGCTGAATTTTTGGTCAAGTAACCTTCACACACTAAGGGTGTAGGCTCGTTCTTGCTCGGTCATTATTCAATCGAAATGGTAAAAGGAACTGAAATTATTATTTTTATTATACAACGCACAATTATGCGTGATATTCGCTAACAATTTTTCGCGCACTTTATAGCTAGCCACTGCTGATGTTGATTTCGAAAATATCGTATATTTTAGCGGCAGATTCCGGTTTGAGTGTCCCTAGAAATGTACTTATATATGCATGTGCTTTGCACTCGAATGTGCATTCAATAATAAAATAAAAGAAACAATTTATCAATTAAATACTCATAGAATACAGAACAATAAAATAGCCAGTTCCATGGCACAGTATCCTCGGTACCACTTTGCACAAAATGCCTGAGGAGAATTAAACAAAGACAGACGTATTCTCACCAAATGCTCGTTCACATTTTTAAATGGAAATGTTCATTATAATTTAGTAATCTTTAAGTTACAGGATTTGCTGATGTACATGTTTTCCTTTTACCGTATGAAATATATCTATAGCTAAGACATGTTTTCTGCATATTCTGCTGTTAGGTTCCCAATGGCAATGTTGGCTTCATTGTGGAAATTAGCTTTAAAAATGTCTATTTATTTGAAACCCTTTTGCTTGCATATACCCTGCAGCCTAGCTGCAACTCATTAGCAGTGATGAATCGTTTAAGATAATGTCCCATTTTGATTAGTCCTCCCGCTATCTAGATTTTATCAAGCCTATATTTTAGTGAAGTTTAAGTTCAACACGCGCAAAATCATAAAATTGGCCGCCAACAACGACCATTGTCACGAGAAGCCGGCTAGTGATGGAATCAGCAGTCAAATCTCAACCTGAAATATCGGTTTTAATCAAAACAAATTTGGCCTTGTGATGTACCTCTACTAGATATCGTCAATAGCAAATGGAAAACTCATGTTGGTGGCTGTTCAAAATCAAGGTATCATCTGCCCTAGTGCTAGTTTATTTTCTTTCAGGTAATTAACGCACATTAAGGCTGTCTTCTTTCTCATATGTGGTAAGGGGTTGGTCAATCATATTGAGGACTTGAGTTTTTTTTGAATTTAACTTAATTTATTGAAAAAACATGTGAATTGGCATTTTATTTTTCATAAACGCAAGAGCGATTTTCGCTAAAAAATCAGAAAGTTTAAACAAAAGAACACTTCCCATGGATTATGCTAACTCGAAGTTCACATTTGACAGAGGTCAAATGCCGTTTATCCTTCATTGTTTAATATGAATAAAAAGAATTGTAAACAAATGGTTAAGTGTTTCCATTGGCCAATGACATGTTTGCAACAGCGATATGTCATCTCATAATCTCAACCCATTGCCAATCCTCCTAAAAGTTAAAGTTAGTCATGCCGCCATGTGGTCGATCACCCTAATTGGTGTATAAGATTGCTCCGACATCATCAATAGCATCGAAAGATTCACCAACCCAATGGTCTCCTCTTAATTGTTTTCTTTTTCCAACTGAGCAAGAAGGTTGAGTAAATTAACGATAGTTACCAGGCCTTTAACTCCACAGCTCTCCTTTCGCTTGACTGCACCCTTGACAAAATAAATAGCTTTTAAAATTTTCCTGGATTAAATTACGGTGGACACTTTTTCTTCATGCTGCATGCACAGCCTCGACTTCGAAGGCAGGATAAACTTTGACCAGGTAAAGGACGCAATTCATCGTCTGATGCAGAAATTTTCTTATTCCAACGACGAAACAATAAAAAGGCATATCGGTCCGCCGACAGTTTCTCGCATAATTTAATAAAACCTTCGGAAGGAATTTAATACCATACAATACAAAGGTGATTGATATATACAGAGAAATGTACATAGCTTTGGGCTTTAAGGTAAACTAGCGTTAGAACTCCGAGTGTCTGATGAACAATCAACTTGCTTCAGAGACCATCTTCTTTTCCTTTGCAGGGTTAATAGAGATCGCACACTTCAAATGTTTCTAGCTTATTGATCTTTTCGGGATCAATTTGCAGAGACTGAGACAAATTGTTAATGACACAATCAGGTGTGAAATTCAGAGTTGTTGTTTGTTTTTTTTAGGAAATATATCGTAATATATGCTTCTTTACACTTTAGTATAGTATGAACTCCGGCTTGCTTGCTTATATTCATGCAGCATATTTTATGCTTTCTGCACCTTTGCGTTAATAGAGAATCTACTTATTTAACCTCCACGTGCATCACTCTAACGCTCACTGCTTCAAATGCGTAAAGCAAATTTTCTTGTTGTCACCGAGGTAAAATATGCAAAAAATGACGGAAAACTTTAGTGTTCTGTCAAGAAATAAGTATTTCTAATTTTTTACGGATATAAGTGAAGAAAAGCAAGAAGCTGATATTTATACCTTGCCTGTATAAAGGGTTAAGTAATATTGTCTTAAATAGTAAATTACTTGATTCATTACGTTATCCATTTAACCTCATATATATTCTCATGACGCAGCAAACGTATGTTCATAACCATTAGAGAAGTACGAATACAAAATATTTAAAGTTAAGTTCACACATTTTTGAGATACTTCATGCTGCATTTTCTCATAAATTGAAACTAGGACATGCACTTGAACGTTGTTCATTGGTGACCGATCTTATAAAATATTACTGAAAGTCCGAAATGTGTTTTCAATTATGAAATATTTCTAAAGTTTGACCATACTATTAATAAAAATAGAAAAAAATCTCATATATGTTCGAACAAACCCAGCTTTTGGCTTATGAATATAAGTCATTTTGGCTGCCTCCAAAAACCAAAATTGCCACAGAAAACAGACTTTTTTATACTACTTTAAAAACCATAATAGTTGAAATATTTTTTAAAAAAAACATGCTCATATATTCCAATATAATCGTTTGCTCTCCATTCACGTTTTTGAAATATTTTATTCAGATTAAGTGTATATTTAGGATCCAAAGGGTTTTTATAAATTTTCGAATTATTTTTCAGTCGAATCTTTCATTGAATTTTTGTTAAGGATTTTGAATGTGCAAACTGTTAACCTTCTGTGTAAGGACGAGCATGCATCCCCCTGTACGATTAGGAAAACAAAATATAATAAAAATCCGATTTGGCAATTGGGGTTGTCTTGGTTGTAGGTTGTATGGGAGTATGGATCACTGACGGACGTGATACTATCTGAATGGAAATTATATGGTCTTAAAAATCTCCACATTAGAGAAATATTACCACTTATTAAAAACTCAACTTTGAGAATAAAATAAGAAGGCTAGATTGGTAACCAATGATTATAAGGCAGGATATTTTGATAATAAGTTCTTTTAAATATAATTAAATCTGCGCATCATCGAAAATAAAAAGAAAAAAACAGATTTCGTTACTAGTCATTTTTTATTTAGAAAGTTTTCTACGGGCGGCCGAAAAATATGCTGTTATCCTGGCGTAACGGAAAAAAAGCGTATCCCACAAGATGATAATTATAAGAACACCAAGCACCTCTGCTGGTGTTTCGGCTTTGTTAATCACCTTTGGATAAATTACGGTCTGCAAGGGCATTTGGTTGATCGCAAAAGAAAAATTGGATTAGCGGATTCCCGAACCAGCTCAGCGAACTCTGTTCCAACGACAGTTTCATCTAAATTGTCATTACTAACTGTAGTAAGGTAATGAATACGATAGGCTGATGAATCTCCAACAGTTTTTTCCCACTTCAGTTAAGATATACTGGTAAATAAATGGAAATTACCTCGTGCAACCTTTTTCACTTCAACACGTCAAGCTTAGAACATCAGGTGCAATCAAGACCACCTATTGCCTGTGCCCCCAACCAAATTGAACATTCATCATATAGCGATCTTATGTCGTTGGTGACTTCACACTGGTGAACAGATAAAAGAATTGTAGCCCACACCGACAACTGCCCAGAAATCCTCTCTCTGAGGTTAGTAGCCATCTTGAAATTATGCACACAGCCCTGGACATTAACATGCAAAACGTGCAGGCTCGATGGGTGGCCAAATGTCAAAAGTTGGTGGTTAGTTTCTTCTTAGTGAAGTTAATTTAATTGGCTGACGGGTTTGAAAAAGGGGCCTGTTTCTCACGAGGAATGCATCGTTAAATGTGCTCTATGGAACAACTGATCACCTATTTCTAGGCTGGGTAATTTTCTTAAGGTAATTAGCACACACTTAGTGCGTCTCTTTGTTCACGCTCGGTCATATATCATCTTATGAGGTAACGTTTGTAAAATAGCATTGGAGATTCGATTTTTTTTCATTTCATTTCATTTCATTTCTTTAAATAAAGCGGACAATTGAAATTTTCTTTTCCTAAACACACAAAGGCCTTCTGACTTAGTAGAACATAATTGGTAATGATCAGGATATAACCCCTAATTGTACTATTTCTAAACTCAAACTTGACGTATTTTAAAGATCATTTATCTTCTCCTGCTAAATATCACTTAAAATAAACTTTAACCAGAACTAAAGTTGTTCCATTGGCCAATGCCCCGCTTGTAACAGTGATATGTCATCTCATAAGTTAAATCAAGGAAAAACTCCCTCAAGTCATATTCAGCCTCCCTACCGCCTTGTCGACAATCATGTTCCAACCTAAGATTATTCTGACGTGAGTCATAGGAAGGACCGATTAAATAACTCAATGCTCGTCTTAAATAGTTCCTTTATAAACATTTCAGTGAGGTTTGGGTGAGCTAACAGTAAGCGTAGGCCTTTCATTCGACAGCTCTAATCCTGTTTGAACGCAATCTTGGCACAATGAAGGGTTATCAACATTTCCCTGTATCCAACTGTTGGTGTACACGTAGCTATCATGCTCCATGCGCGACACCACCTTGGACAGCGTGATAATCTTCGGAATTTTAAATGATGAGATTTTTCATTTAATCTTATAATTTTAATAACGACTCGATAAATACACATATCGATCCGCTAAGATCTTGGGGGCAAACTGTAATTTTATTCAAGATATAGGTAATTGAAATATGCTTGATCGGTACATTTCTTTGGGCCTTGAAAATAAGCTAGTGTTAGAACTCCGGGGCTCAATTGTAAACGTAACCAGCATCATCTGTTTTCTTATAGATTTTCTTATCTTTCAAACGGATCTTATACTTCAACGTTTCATTTCTTATTTATATTTTACGGTTTGATCTGAAGGAGCATAACACTTTGATAGCAAAATTATTGAAACTGTTCAGTGATGCGTTTGATGGTAAGTTGATATATTGTTAACTTGCATGAGCCCCACCGTGCCGACTTATGGTTTTGCATCATGTTTCATGCCTAGTTCACCTTTGCGTAAAAACAGAATCACAAATTTTAAATTCTTAAGCCGATTCAATTACTCTAACTTCTGATGCTTAATATGCGAAAGAGTACTGTCTTCCTATAACCAAATAACCTATTAAAAGTCACATATCCAACAAAAGGGAAAATGTTGACGGTCTGTCAGGAAAATAAGTATTTTGATTTCTTATGCTTAAGTGAAGAAAACAGCATTAGATAGTGCTTGGTTTTTTACAAGAAAAAGGGTTACAAGACATTCGCAGTATAAGTACGTTTTTTGCTTCCCTGTTCTCTACATTTGACAGTAAATATTTGTTTTTATGACGCAAACCACGTTGCTGTTGTGGTCTACGATAGCACATTTATCTAATAAAAGTCTTTATTAAAGTTGAAAAGCTTTCGAGATACTTCATGCTGCATATTCTAATGAATTAAAATAAGGACATGCATGTGAAAATCGTTCGTTGGGGACCGTTTTCATGAAATGTTACAGAAAGTCTGAAATGCGTTTTAAATAAGAAAATATTTCTTACGTTTGGCTGTAATATCGATTTAAATGGAACACAATTTCATAGTATTTCGAACACACATATGTTTTGGCTAATGAGTGTTGTTCTTATCGGCCACCTCCAGAAATTAAATTCGAGAAAATTGCCAACGAATATAATCTGCGTTTTTGTATAGTAATTTTCATTGCCCGAATAATTAAAATAATTGTTTAATAGAAACCATGTTCAGAAAAATATTGTTCCATACTCCTTTGCTACCCATTCACGTTGTTTTCGACAGGTATTTTCAAAGAAAATTTGTACTAAGGTTTCAAAAATTTTCCAATTTTTCAATAAGTTTCAGACGGATATGCGGTTTTACTTGGGTTTACAGTTTTTTAGTCTACAAGCCGTTTACTTTCCGTGTAAGAGTAAACATTCCCTTATGTAAATTTGGCTATGGAGGTGGCTTATGTTGTTTATTTCATGTAAGTATTAAAAATGGACAGATTCAATGTTATCTTAATGGACGTTCAGAGGACTGGAAATAAATCCAAACGATTTTTACAAACTATAGAAGAAGACAGGATGGCTTATAAAATGCATCCAAGGAAGGATATTTTGACTACTTTATCTGTAAAGTATATTGCAATCCATATACCGTCGAAACTCAGAAGAAAAAAAGCATATATCGTTAGAAGTCATTTTGAGGGAACTTTCCGCAGACGATTATCAGAAGTTCATTTCAACGCCGGAATACTGGCAAAACTGTTGTTACATAGCTTTAACCGCACACTTAACTGACTGCTTGAATGTTCGTGCCTTCTTGGACTTCATTACGTTTCCTGCGTAGTCTTTCGAAATTGCAAGTGAAATGAAAATATTTTTGTATCCTTTTCTACTTACTATTACATTTTAGCATCATTAGCTGCTAATGAACACTCTGGTTGGGACAACAAATTTGCGGGATGAGTAAATAAAAGCATAACCAGCGCTTAGTATAAACATACCTCATTTACGTCAAAAATGTTAGTCACAACGACGCAAGATTTCCTTTACGATGTACATACTAATGTAACATGTTTTGCGACCATATTTGCTTCATTGCATCGCATACCTCTGGCGAGTGAAGTCCACAGGAAAATTATTTTACTAACTTATATCATAAAGTTTGGATGCGTTCTCTAGGTGAATGAGTGAGTTTTAAATTATCAGTACTAATTTAAAAGCAATTTATGGATAGAACGTGCAAGAACGCTGCGGCCTCTACGTATAGCAGCATGTTCGAATTTGCATAAGATAACTGCAGAATGACTTGCTTTCGATTTTTTGTAAAATGTCCCATGTTCCCGAGTAATCCTTATTTCTAAATGTCTTGCCTCATTCATATTGTGCACATTCCAATTCAAAAAAATGATATGCAAATCTACATAATCTAGCAGATGTCATTCGAAGCCGTTTTAGTAAGTCCGTACCTAGAATACTACATCAGCTACCATAGTACGATTTCCAAGTTACATTTTGCTATAAATACTTTAAGAGGTAAATTGTCGTCTTCCTAATAGATGATAATATAATAATATATGGTAAAATATAATAATATATACTAATATAAGAAAATTATAAAGATTTTAATTGACAATTTCATGAGAATGAATTTTCGTAGAGGATGCCTGTGTTCATACTTTCGGTAGAATCAGTCTAGATTCCAAACTACATTGGAAACTCTTCGAAGAAATCAAAGTTCCTAAGCAGTATTTATTACAGAACACAATTTTCACGGATAACAGGACAGACCTATCTAATAGTAACCAGTATTGGGTTTGCAAACTAAATTTGGATTAGGTTGCCGGCGAGTTAATATTGGGATGTAACAAAAGTAATACCTTCTGAACTTAACTATTTCGTAACAATCCAATCAGAGCTTAGTGAGTAAGTTCTGGTCTTATTTGTTATAATCATGAAAAGAGATATCCTTATGACCAGAATATAGACTTCTGGGTAACAAAAGTGCATGTTCGGTCGAGTGTCAACAGTCACTAACTAACCTGATTGACATACCAACACTGAATTACGTCAAGATTAAGACCCATCAAAAAACTGTTTTTGCAACCATTGATGGACAAATCTTTGTCTTCGTAGTCCTAGAGTTTCCCAGTTGAAAATTCTTAACCTCAAACACATCCAGCACAGTAACCCAGCTTACTAGCGGATGTGCACTCTTTTAGGAGCCCTGAGTGGATAAGAACTCACGTCCTACGTATGACACAACTGACATTAATCTTAGCATTTCTCTCCACTTTGGCAATGGTCATGCCTTCTAGTCACCACCAGATCAACTCCCGAAGATGACAGAAGTCAGCGGAAGGAAAAGGCTCTACGGCATACAGAAACTTGAGTTGCACTCACAGGCGAAATTTCCCGCGATCGGGGACTGGGCACATGCAGACACTGTGAGATTAGAGAGCAGGTTATTGCGTTGTCCCATTGGTGTGTGTTGAGAGGCGGTGTGCAAAGGGGTGGCTCGCTGAAGTTGTCTTTGTGTACACGGGGGCACCTGGACGCACTTGTCTCTGAGATGAACTTCACTCTCGTGACCGAAGGTATGCATGCCTGGCAGTATGAGAGTTTGCTTTAAAGCGGGAAGGGATTGTGAGAAGTTTGACTGCAGTTAACATGACCGATGAATGGTGGCATCAGTAAGACCTTCCAGTGTTAGAAATACAATCACTGCACGTTAATGAGCATCATCCACATGCATATTTAAACGCCAACTGACGTTATTGTCTCTTAAAACCAACAAAAAGGCAGACCAGTGCGTTTATTTTCCTTATGAAGTTCTTACGTTAGCGGATGGATATTAAAATGTTTCATCTGAATTAACTGTTACTCTGGATTTACTTTATATATTAAACTACGTTTAAATATCTTAAAACCGCTAGTAACGTTTCTTCACCTGTACTATTTTCAAGTTTGTCACTCTTTTGGGTTTTCGTACTGTTTATGACATAGTATTCCAACAAACTTGTAAGTTCGAAAAATTGCCAAGATTTCTATCGGGATTGTTCATTTTAGTACACACATCTAATGGTATTTTTTTATCCTAGATTATTATGTGAACATTTTATATTTAACACCGGCACCAATAAGTTGTACTTTACGCTGTTGATAAACGATTCAATGGTTTACGTAATTGGATGGCTAAAATAATGTATGTATAATTTAAGTTAAGGTACCTACACTACGTTTGAAACCTCTTGTAAGTTTGTACCCTGTTCCCATATAAGTGAACTTGTCCGTCGAAAATTAGCTGAAAGGACATTTATGCTCACCAAAGTGTCTTCTATTCTTTTTGATGGGAATGTTCTTATATCTAAAACAGTCCAAAGGTCTTGTTATTTTTCATCTTTAACGGAGATATTTTGAGTTCCTGAAACAATTTTGTGCAGACAGGTTATGCCAAAGAAAGCAAGTTAAAATATTTTTTCCTTATTTACTGTGCTGTCAAATTACCTGTTTCTTTATTTGTTCCCATTCCTCCTGACTGCCAAAAAACTTAAATTACCTTTAATACTTTTAGGCAGGTTACTTTCGGGAGCACACAGCGCATGCTTTTCATATGCATGTTTGATCTACCACTCTAAATAGCCATAATTTTGTAAATCTGACTGGGGCATTCTTGCTTTTTCTAAATTTTTCCTCAACAACCCTAGATAAATACACGTCAGCAAAGGTATAAATAAACTTTTGGCTATCAAATGATATATTTCTGATGTTTAATTTTCTATTCATACACAATTAAGAATTTGAATGGGTTATACATAGGCAGTTTTAGCAATATCCCAGTATTAATTTGACCACTAGTATGCATTGATAATCGTATTTCAAACGCCACATCCAGGTATATTCATCTAAATGGCAGCGACGAAAAGTGAAACTCGAGTTCTTTCGTTCGCAGCAGGAAAGTTAAAAACATTTTCTTTTGAAGTAAAAAGCCGGTAGAATGTCCTACATTTCGTTGTTAAACTTTTTTGGGAGAAGGGTAACGTACGTAAATATCCGTAATCAAGCGGTGAATAAAAGACATTCATTATGCCCGTTTAATTTATGTAGTTGATAAAAATGGTTAGTCAAAAATTATAACCAAAGCAGCCACCTAATCGTCTGCATCGCCTTTAGCATTTCAGGCTAAGAAAACTTTCACCTCTCAGTCTTGTTAATAAGTCCTTATTTTCGGTTCATCAGCAATATGCCTACGTTTTAAAGTATAATCGGGCTTCAGCTCAACAGAGAAACCTGCCCTTTATATAAACGCCCACTTGGTCCAGTGAAGGGCCATTAACGTTTCCTCGTGTCCAAGCAACTGCGCAGTGCAACTGGGCTGACACATCGTGTATTTATCAAATACGAAATTATCTGCACGTCAGAAGGCTGTTGCTATCGAAAAATGCAATATATATTTTTTGACAAGACTGCCAAAAGCTTTTATTGCTGATAAAAGGAAAAAACCTAAAATTGCGAAAAATTATCAAAATAATATTAAACGATTCCAGGAGGTCACCTCCACTAAAACTTCAATACGAGCTACTTGATTCGGTTTTCTATGTTAAGCTTGTTTATACGCCGAACAGTTACCATGGTGTGTGTGTGCATTTTTAACTTAAACCAATTTTCCTTGAAATGTTTCATTTATATTTTTTACTATGAATCCCATACAGCAATGAATATGTAGTCATATCTGGTCCTGTCTGATATATTTATTTATGGATGCAGTTAAAAGATCAAAAAGACATTATTACTCTTAGTTTTAAATCTGTTTTGAAAAACGTTTCCACAATTCTTCACATCAGCAGCAGTAGAAGACATTTACTGGCTTCTTGGCAGAGCTGTCAACGAAACATGTCATATGTTTGATCAATTGAAGTGTCCGTTTAGCGAGTTTTAAACTGTTAATGAAAAAAAACGGTGTCAAGGAGATATAATGATTTGATGCATTTTTCCAGTAAGACAAATTACCGAAACGTAAAGCCATTTCAGTACACATATTGAAGAAACCTTCTTCAGTCAAATGGCTGTCCGGTTCTGTTCTACTCGTGCCTTCGATAAATCTTCATTTATTACATACATAATACATTTAATGCACTGACATCCAATATTACTGCATTTACATCCACTTTTTAACTTGCTCAATAAAATCATGTTCAGTTTTTGAAATTAAGCCGTCCCGTTTAAATATAACAAACGGATTTGACCGACGATTGAGCGCCCGTAATTCAGTGACTTTTCATCTCATGTTCACCATCGAAATGCCTACACCATCACACAGCTAATGCAGGACAACAATGAAAATCTGGCTGACATTTATTTCTGTTCATTTTTAAACAGCAGGTCCTGCACAACCAACTGTATGAGTTTGGTGCGCTGTGTCCGATTGATTTGCCATCCACAATGCGATCGCACAAAAAGTAAACTATTTGATCAGTAATAAGAGTAAGTAAGCTTGACAAGTGGACACCACAAATACTGACGCATGAAGCACCAAGAAATTAAATTGAACATTAAATTAAATTGAAAGTTTTTAACATGAATTCATTGGGATAATCTATATGTAGAAAATTATTTTATGGAAAACGAAACAAAACTTGTAATTTTGTGTCATATGATTAATTAGAGAAGGAAAAAAATAGACAAAAGACAGTCTCCGGGAAATATAAATGCACTATTCCGGTTTTAAATTTGTCTGAAAATTTTAGAACGTGATCTGCAACCAAAATTTATCTGTGTTCAGTTCTCATTACTGTGTACATGCCGTTATCCTACCCCTAGGATTTATTGACCGACGTCATCGTTCGAAGCTCATACAATTAATTTCCACTCAATTCTATCTCAAAAGCTCCCTCTAGAAAACGAAATCACCTTATGCCAGGCACGCCGACTTGCATCTATGCAATCGACACCCTCGACGCATGTAGATCCAGGCTGTCGCGGGTGTCCATAAGCCATTAGACACACATCTACCTTCAAATAATGTAACCCACACCCAGTGGACCGCACAATAACCTGCTCGAGCAACTTTTTAAAACCCAATGCAACACTTTCTGCATATGCCCAGTCCTCGCCCACGGAAGTTGTCACCTTTGGGAGCAGATCAGACTTCGGTAAACATTGAACCCCATCATGTTAGTCATTGCCGTCTTGTTCAAGATCTCAGGATTTAATCTGACCATAGTGGATATTGCAATGATGACGACTACCAAAGCTACCGAAAATGTTGAGGATCCGTTATGCTTTTTGATAGACACTACGTGGTACGTTTTTCTCATGCACTCTGCCTCAATAAACAGTGCCCAACTGCCAGTAGCACGGATTCCGGCGCTAGTATGGGGTGATATGGTCGATGTTCAACATTATCTATTGGATAGCTCCAGGTCTGCATGGGAAAAGATTTATCCGTCCGTGGTTGTGAAACATGTCGTCGGAAATTTACGCTCTGTATCCTCATTTACCACAGTTAACATAGGTACTGATGAGACACGACTCAAAATGCGCATTTATGTAACGTACTTGCATTCGACTTAGTCATAAAGGTAGATAACAAACAATCGTTCGCCTATATTTCCCTTAATAAAAATGAACTGAACTGAAATTGAAAACCAATAAGTGACCGCACTCATTGAGCATTGACTAAAAGTGCAAGAACATTTTTCGTTTATAAGGGATTACTTGTGTCATATTTCTATTCTGACTCACTGGTAAAAAACACAAATGTAATTCGCGCACGCCAGAACGCTAACCATTGAATGCATTTCCAGTTCAGTTACCTGGCAAATTTACTCCTTTAAAAAACTATTTTTTTAGCCTAAATGTTTAGCATTTATATTAGTTGTCTTTGTGCCCCTAAGCTGGTTTATTAGAAATCAGGCACAAGTACACGTGTTTGTACAGTCCCTTCATTTAGTACCAAATCCTTAGAAATAATAGAGATTATAAGACGACATGAGCTCATTTTAAAGGTTTTGTAGCTGGAAGGAATATGTAGGTCGCATAACGTATGTGCATGTAGTATCTTAGATGCTTGATTATTAATGTGTCTTCAGGATTAAACAGTGTGATTCATACTCATTGCGAATTATTTTCGTCGACAACTGGAACCTTTTAAACAGATCCGATCTATCGAGTTGCAGTTAGCAGTCCTACGCGCGCAAGATGTATAGAAATTGAAATTGGTAAAGTTATAGAAAAGAACTGAGGTCTACCTATTCCTCAAGTAGACAAGGCAAAAAAAGACGTAATTTTCTGAAAAACGTGAAAGAAGGAATGGGTGTTCGCATCGTATTCATAAAATATTATAAATATATTAATGAAAAGTTGAAACTCTCGTATCTCCATTCAACTTAATTTTACCAGTTCAGTTCATGTTTTTCTAAGCTAGGTGGCATATAACATCCATTAGATATTCATTTTATCTGGAAAAGAGAGCTAATTGCTCGTAAATGGCTGTCATTTGTAGATTGCGATGCATGTTATCAACAGTTATTTGTGAAATTTTAAATACTTTTTTTGCGCTGTAACTGAAGCAAGATAATTAAAGGCACTGCTTTCCGAGTTAAACATCTCACATTTTACAGCGTTTTTAGGCTTCAGCGGTCACTTCCCATTGATGATTTTAAAATGTAGTCATCTTATGCCCGAGAGACTTTTTTTGCCCTTTCTAATATTTCTAAGCATATAAACTTAACTCCTTTTCAAAATAGGCCTACGCGAAAGTCTAAAGAAAGTCAACGTCCTAACAGGAAGGAAGCTTGCTTGACTGAAAGCAATGTCTTTATTCAACTGTTTTGCCTCTTTATCCACCCCTACTTTTCCTTTTCCCGTTGTTTAAATTTTAGAGGGCTTTTTAAGCGTTCCACTGCCAAACGAAGCACAATAGTGCGTGTTGATTTTGGACTCCTTAAAAAAATTTATATTTATTATCAATGAATCCGATCTTCCCATAAAGACATGTCCAAACTACCCTATATCTTCTCTCCCGTGTGTGTGTGTGGCAGCAGTAAAAAAACATTTTATAAATGTCAATGGATCAGCAGCGGCCAAGTCTGATGGTGTCTCACTATGTCTCCTTAAATCTTGCTGTTCTTAAGTAGCCCCTGTTTTCACACACCTTATTAACATGTCCTTTATAAACCCAAGATTCCTAGCGAATGGCGTTCAATAGGAATCACGTTTATCGATACCAAATACCTTATACGGTTTCATCTTTTCGTCTTATTGCCAGTTCTTCCGTAGAACCAAACTTGCTCAACGAGTTGCCATTTATATTAATATGCCATTTGCCTTAAATTTTTCCGATTTTTAACAATTTGCATAGAAGGCCAGATGATTTTTCTCCCGTGATTTACCCCCCTCCACAAAATCTAGATAACGGTTGACGGTCGTACGCATATGCATTTCTTGACAACTCCTCTACCTTCAATACTGTCCCCAATACTCTCTTCCTGCCAAAACATCCGCGTGTGGCCGTCTTAGCTGCGCTGTCTCTTGGTTTGGAGAGTATTTTGATTCGTGCACTCAGGTCATCCAATCGGGTAAGCGTGAATCTGCTGTTCTTCCCAATAACTGTGGATATTTTCAAGGTTTCTCGCCTCTTTTCCCTCCACACTTACGACTTGAGATAGCCAGATAACTAGTGACATGGTAAGTATGATGACGACATGGTTATTGCTCACCCTCCTAAAAATTGGACACACTTTTTGTTTCTGTAGTATGGCTTGGATCATGTCTTAGCATGGTCACTGGAAGAGGGTTTCTTACTTAATAATCAGAAATCATTAGAGTATGTTTTCCGACTAAAGCTCTCTCCCTATTCTGAATCCTTGAACCTTCTTCTCAACGTCCTATTTTCTTTTCGGTACCTTGGTCTTACTTTGTCATCAAATCTTTCATTCTCACTCCACACGGAAGCCCTTTTCCTTAAAACTCTTAAGTCTGTTTATAAAATTCGTCGTTTACGATTCAACCACACACCACAAGCTCTAGTCTGGAGATTTTCGGATGCCTGCATTCTGTTTCTCATTTTACTTTATTGTCCTGTGACATTTCCTGCTTTGCATAACAACAATTTTCTGAATCATAAACGTTTCCTTCGAATTCCCTCTTTTGCTACTGTTGTTTGTTTATCATTTTGAGTTTTAGGATAAAAGAATCATATTCCGTAGCGGACAAGCAAGTCACTGGTCGAATGCTGGATGACGTTGTCCATCTCCTGCACACTGATCTAATTAACGCGATTTCTTTTGTCCCATTCGCCGTGTCTTTCAACATATCTCTTGCGTATATCGGCAAATTGGTGTTCTGTGTTACCATTTCTGACACGATAACTAACGTGTAAATATACAGAAATACAAGAGCTGAAAGTTTTTACTGTCGATTAAATGGATGGCATTTTATGTAAACCTTTTGACGCGTGCACAATTTGTACATTTAGCTACTGGCGACCGTATATAAGAGATTCACGATCCATTATATCCTAACTTAATTCTATTTTTCTATCTAAGGAAATATGCAGCCAAGGCATCTCCACTATAGTTTTATCCCAAGAGAATAACAAGAAAAAGAGGAATATTAATGAATCCTGGAAATAAGAGATCATTTGGGGATGCTTGAGTTCGACCCGTACAATCCCCTGATAAACAAAGAAAATTTACGCATCATAAAAATATAATGAATTGGATAGGACACTCAGTCATATAATCTTTTATTTATAACGATGGATTCTAGATAGTGGTCATATATACGGTAAAATAAAAGCTTATTTCGTCCCACCAAATACCAGCTAGATGTCAAACCTGCTATTGTAAGAAGTTGACGATAACAGTGACTGCGTCCATTTAAAAATTTAAAATTTTAAGTCTCATCTTTACAAAGGCAGTATTTTAAAATCACATTTGCTGTACAAATACTATTCGCTAAGAGAGAAGACTAAGTAAGGCAGATTAGAAGGAGCGGTATTTAGAAATTGACCGTAGTATTCCACCGCATACATGCAACGAATCAGTACCTTAACAATGCGTCCAACAAACACTCTGTACTGTGACATCTATGTTTCACTTATAACGAAATTTCAATTCATACATAAAAAAATATGGAAATATACACCTCCCATTGGAATTGGTGAATGCTGAGTCATATATAAAAGTGGTAGGACGGAAAAATATATGCCAGGTGAATTTTCGTTATACGTTGGGAAACGCAAATGCATGTCCATCCTCGAGACCAATGGGAAATGTAAAGCTCAAGATGCTTTTTAACTCAGGCGAGTGAGAACTTGGAAATTCATCCTCCAAGGTCTAAGCGTATAATTTGATAAGCTGCAAGCTGTTCTTGGTTTGAGGCCTCGGGCGAGTGCTCTGATTCCTGTATGAGGTAAGAAATGCTCCTATTTGATTCGCCAATTAATATATCACGGACAAGGAATAAGTTGTGTACCAAACAGGACGAATGTGCTCCTAAAAGTGAAGTCTTTTTTTCCAACTCACCGTTCGACATACATGGGAGAGTATTAACTACACCAGAAACCCTTCAGAAGGAATTATGGGGTGCCTTCGTGGATACGCAAATTGCAGTTAACAAGACACGCAGTGTTTCCTAGTAGCGTAACTTCTGAGGTTATGCAGACGTCAATTGTGGAAAGTCTATTGGAAGACAGCAGCAAGCTTCGTGTTATTATTGCAGTGCACTCACATAATTGCTGGCAAATGCATTATTGTAGAACAGCTACGTATTTTATTTTGAATTCTTGCAGGTAGGCTATTGCTTTGCAATTTTTCATCCGCGCGCACAGCTTTCGGTAGATTTTACCGCACTTAGTTACTTTGGCTAGCATTTTCTGTCATTCATTGACAAGTACAGAGCTTGTCAACTTTTTTTGCGCTGCGCTGACAGTTGGACACTGGGAAAGGTTAATTGCCCTTCATTTTACCAAGAGTGAATTAAAACGTAAGGAGAACTGTCAGGTTAAATGCCTGGCTATTGCTTTTAGCGCACCCAAGTTTGAAAAACAAATCTGTTTACGAGGTGGACTTGGATTTGCTGCATTAGTCAGCCCTACATATAAGGAACAGTGCGAGAGAACTTGCCTACGCGACTGTGGCTGAAAAATAGATTTTAACCTGCGTTTGAAATTTGCGCGATGTGTTACAAAATGAAATTCACTTAATAACATAGCATTGCTTATCGGTGTTACACGAGGAAATCCTACAACAAACATATATTTAGTAGAGGAATTTTGGCAGACTTTGAATAATTCCTTTGACCCATTTGTGAAAAACTCGGCGGCCTCGGTGGGATTTGAAGCCATACCAACAACGGGAATGCTTTAGTACAGCCAACGCTCTAGCCAACTGAGCTACGAGGCCCCACCGGGAGCCGTGAGTTTAATCACACTTGGTTCAAGTTACCCGCCCAGCCTACTGCAACGTATGTTATCCACCAATTCTGATACAGCAAGCTGACTGCCCAAGCAGGATTTCCTAAGCAATCAATCTTGAATCCACCAGATGACTACCAGGCACAAGTAATTAGTAGAGGATTTTGGCGGATTGGAATAATTCCTTTGACCCACTTGTGAAAAACTCGGCGGCCTCGGTGGGATTCGAACCCACGCCAGCAAGGGGAAGGCTTTAGTACAGCCAACGCTCTAGCCAACTGAGCTACGAGGCCCCTACCGGGAGCCGTGAGTTTAATCACACTTGGGTCAAGTTACCCGCCCAGCCTACTGCAACGTATGGAATCGACCAATTCTGATACAGCAAGCTGACTGCCCAAGCAGGATTACCTAAGCAATCAATCTTGAATCCACCAGAGGACTACCAAGCACAATTAATTAGTAGAGGATTTTGGCAGATTTGAATAATTCCTTTGAGCCACTTGTGAAAAACTCGGTGGCCTCGGTAATTAAACTTACGGCTCCCGGTGGAGCCTTGTAGCTCATTTGGGTAGAGCGTTGGCTGTACTAAAGTCTTCCCCTTCATGGCCTGGGTTCGAATACCATTGAGGCCGCCGAGTTTATCACAAGTGGGTCAAAAAAACATATCTTTGTTCAAATATAACAATAATTTATCGAATGTTTTTATCAGATTACAACTTTTTTTAAATGATATTTGCAATTAGAAACATATGGGCCTCATAAGCTGTCAAGGGTGTGTTTGGAGAGCTTATTGCAGTGTTCTTCTACGCAATGTAGTACCGATGTTACTGTGCAGTGGAACTGGCAAGGGTAATGTCCTGTTTTCTATGAATCTATTTTGTTTTTGCAGTTTTGGCTTAATTTTAGATTTTACATTTTTATTGAATATGCATTGGAGTGCGAAGCATATTCTAACAAGTATTGACTGCGTCAAAATAGAATGTCCGTTGGAAGACAGCTGCTACCTTCATGTTACTATTTCAGTGAAATCATAAGCTTCCTGGCAGAATGGTTTCTTATTACCTTCTGAAGTATTGCTATTAAGTTACGCTTTTTATCCTTTGAACAAAGGAATCCTCAAGCCGTTTCCATTTTGTCCATTCCAATATACTTTTAAGGAAGCATCCAAAAACATTTTGTATTTTTTTATACTAACTTGGTCGAAAATTACGTCTTCCTTAAATTGTATACTCGAAAACGTATATCCTTTGACTTACATAATCAAATTTCTAACTAATTGTGCGCCTGTTCTGCTGCTGCATCTGAATTTACGGTTTTCAGTCAAAATTCTGTTTGCATTCCCTGTAACCAACTGAAAACATCCACTTTATTATTGAGAAGATACCATACGTTTTCCATAACCTTTTGTACGTAATGTGCAAGATGTTGTTAACTTCATTAGGAGCATAAGTTACCGCAAAGCTGCGATGCTATTAAAGTGAGCATCGTTTGATCTAAAACATCTCATAATAAGAAATATTTTAAATCAAGGATAGCTTTTCTTTGATTATAAGTGTGGAAGCAGGCGTGGTTTACTGCCAAATTAGTATTAGAAAGGATATTTTGCTAGCATTTTTTAAGAAACTATATTTCAAGTTACTAGTGCATCGGGAGTCAATAGGCAACCGAACACATATGCGTTCAAAATTCGGCATTCTGGTGTATCCGAAATGTGATGGGATTGTGCCGCGAGATGATCGAATTTATAACCGCACTTATGTTATCATTTCTGATCGAAAATCCATTTCAGCATTTTGGTTAACATCTGATGAGATCGATCCCTGACTGTATGTGTCCTTGAATATTCTGCGTCCCCAGTCCTATGTGTGAACGATAAATTACTTTTGAATTATTAACTTCCCTCACAATTCTTCTCTATAAAACAAGATCTCATAGCAATACGTTTATCTCAAGAATATTATGAAATTATTTGTAATTAAAGTGGCGCCATCTTAAAAAAAATTTAAACGGAAACGTTAAACGTGCATAACGTTCATAAAACTGAGGAGCAGGCAGACCACTGTCTTAACGGACCTCAAAAACAGGGAGGCAGAGGGGGATGAAAATGTAACAAGAAACGGGAAACGTAATCGACATTTTGGTCTTTGACTAAATATTTGCTATTGGGGTCAAATACTGTGGTTGACATTTCCATAATTCAAAGCCTGCACAACCTACCAGTATGAGCAGAGCGGCTCACACAACCGACAGACATTTGCTGATGGTTGAACCAAAAATCCAGCCACCCCCAGTCTTGATCTCCATCTCCTGCCGAGTGAATTGTAGAAGAAATGTTTGTTACGCTCTTGTTCCAAACTCGACGATAAAGATATGCCGTAACTTCGAAAATAATTAGTTTGTGCTATCGAAATTGTGGTTTAGACAGCTGTATGCTTTTCTATAGCTAGCATATTTTTTAAAACCGTTATTATTAATATCATGCACCTCTTGCGCATGTTTAGAGTTCGATCATTGTTAACTTTAAGAAGCATACTTAGTTTTTTTCTTCAATAATCCTGCACTATCTTATTATTTTCTATTCGTTTTCTACGGCAGAAAAGTTCGGACTGTGTTCTGAGTTACAATATCGCACTTACAGACGCGAAGGAGTGTGGTCAGAAACGAATGTATAATTGCTTGCGTACAATTTGGAAAAAAGTATGATTTAAGGCAAAACGCAAGGATTTCTTTCCAAGATAAATTAAAATATTCAGCTGTGTGCAGTTGGGTATGCATCAACACTAAAGAAGCCTTGAATAAATATTCCCATTTGTCTTGAAATCGAAGTGACTGCATAGATAGTTTACTCTTCTTATTAGCACAGGCGATACTTTAAGATCGATTTATGGAAAGTAGCCAGTTGCTAACTTTGGAGCCATTCGCGTAAATTCTGCTTGGTGAAAATGAAACTACTCGCGTAGGCTTAAGTTCCACCGATTGTCCATGGCTATTTGTAGAGGTCTGGCTCTTATCCATTTTTTCGCTTACGCTCGTTCTTCAGGTATTGGTGTGTCCGACAGTTTAAGGCATTATAGGGAGGGTAGTTTGGATTTTAAAGATTCTATTGCTAAAGGCACCTCTGTACCTGAGTTTAGCGAAAACCCTTTAGGACTAGCCTCATTTCTTTCTTGATGTGGTGGTCTTTACCATTTTCAGGACCTCCATCAATCGTTTCAGTAGCATTTTAGAGGACCTACCTATATCTACTAATAAAGAGTCGCGAGTATTTGCTCTTCTAACGGCGCAGTACCCTGATTCATCGCTTGCACTGTCAGCTCAAGGCATAACAAACTGGAAAGGCAATTTTTCAGACACTTATAATACCACTGACGTGAACTTGGACTGTGGCGCGACCGAGCTGGTGCAGTTTTACAATTTTTGGGTCAGGTAACTGCTTTAAACTTGTACAGCCTAGGCTTGTGCCTAGAAGATCGACTGTAGAGTGAACAGCCCATGTGGATGTTTCGGTGCTGCCAGAAGTTAGGGCTCCTCCGTAAGCCCGTCGCAGAAAGGTGAGATACCGGTCGTCTTAGCTGACTTGAAAGGCAGTTCTGCTCAACAGCGCTGGTCGGTTGATGGGCAGTGCTGACAAAGTTGGCCGTAAGGTCGGCGCTGCCGGTCGGCACTACAGGTCGGCTGGTCGGTGTGAGGAGTGGATTATTATCTAAAGACGTATGGTCAAAGGGAGATTATTCAATGCGTGGATGAGATGCACGTTAATAACAGCAATGGTAGTCGTTTGAGTCAGGACAGCTTAACACGTCCCAGCTGTGTACAGGTTTTTGGTCGCATACTGAAACTACGAATGACCTGAGTACGGTAGGAGGAAAATGACAAAGGATTGGTGGAAGGAAGCACTCTTACGTCACATCATAGGTCAATCAACGGTCGCTTGACATCGAAAACATGTCTTTCGCGAACTTAGAATCCTATTCCAAAACTTAGTGTGTGAAGTCATTTTTATTATTTGATGCGAACTGCGCTTTCAATTCATCATTGTTGACTACTTTAAAACTTTTTTATCACAAATACTTAATTTGCATGGGTATTTTGTTCCATCCCTTCCTTTCTTCTAGTTAGTGCGCGCAAGTTTTTTTACAAATTATTCTTTCACTGTGAGTCTTTGTGTAAAGTTAAATCGATTGAGTACCTGTGCCTTCTACGCTAACGTGCATACACGGTTTCTTTGTTTCATTGAATCGTATTTTCGTTGCACGACCTCTGTGAGATACGAGTTTAACTTAGTTTACCTATCTTACAACGACAAAGAAACAATCAGTCATTCCGTTTACAGCCCCATTACTCACTTGTTTTACCTTGCTGTGAGTAAACAAACAGTATGCTAAGGGTAAAGAGAAAATACATAAGGTTTACGTCTACCATTTATTTCCTTGACCATACCGCATGAAGCTAGATGAATAATGTAACTAAATTGCTGCGGAAACATAGTTTGGCATATTTGAGGTAAAAACTCTAGAAATAAGCATTATATTGACTCGTTACAATCATGCATGATTCCTTCTGACTGATAACGCGTTATGGAAATTAAAGTCACAAATATTCGTGGTTTTACTATTTATAAAACCTAATCCATAAAAAGCATACAAATATGTATTCGTTCCTACACCTGGACCATTAAAATTCGCATTCCTTCCTGAAGATGTATCATTACAAATTTGCGACAAATATGTCCAATATAAATGGAGCCCACAACTGACTATGCCACGGAAAAATAAGGCAGGAACATCATAAACCACACAGCTTCGGGAACAAATGATAGGTCACCGCGTAATACGTGATGGTAATAAATGCCAAAGTAGTCATAACTCCACCTACGATGCTCGTTATGGATGGCTTTCGTTGCCAGGTTAGTAGGGTAACACAATATTCCGTCGGTGGTAGCGGGACCAAAGTATCGAGCCAAAGGGCAGCTTCCCAAACAGTAACTATAAGGACGCCGAGGTAGTTTCAAAACGCATCCGTTTTACTTTGATAATGAAAGATCATGCAGAGCGGGCCTCAATCTTACGCCCGTCGTGGGTCCGAATAAAAGTGGCTCAGGTCCGCTATGAGTGATATCGGGCATAGTGGTCGGCGTGTTGTAAAGCCACCGGATCTCGCAATCTGCACACTTGTCGGGGCAACAATCTGTTCTGCGACCCTTATAACCCGGCAATAATGCTTCTCCTAACGAAGACAATAAGTAGGGTTATGATAATGTTGACAGTCTCTTTTTTGTTTTGCTTCACCCATGAAACTCCTATTATCACCGGCCATGAATTACTTGCTGACCTGTGCTTTGTTTAATGAGTGAGGTCAAATATTACTTTCGTGCCAAAAATAAATTTCCGAATCAGCATATACGAGTGAAGAAATTCTAAACATCGAATAAAATTCTTACTCTCGCTTAAGTAGACCACTATATTAATAAAAATCGTTTTAATCAATATTCAAAAAATGCCCTTGAAGCAATCTGAATGCGGTTTTTAGTAAGCCGAATATAGACAGTCTCCCATCAAACCACTATGATGCGTGTGACCATGGTTTTGAGTGTTAAATTTTCAAGATCGATTGAAAGGAAATCGAGCCTTCAAGTTAATTCCAATAAAAGGGAAGGTTTATTTTTCGTTTTTTGGAAGTATGTAAATAGCCAGTCAAATATAATAGACACAGTCGAATGGATAACCTGGGACAGCTTTCCTATTACGTAAGCACTAAATGGAATCTTATATCACTACACAAAGCATGCATGTAAGCATATGTTAAAAAGTCGCTTGGAGTGTACCAAATCTGTGTCACGTTAAATAAAGTAGGAGAATGCAAAGGGGAATATGGCGATACAAATAAATATGGACGTACCATACAACTGGCCCATTCGGCGATAGTTTGATATATGTCTCACAGTGGGTGCTGATAGAGGAGGACAGGCGAGCGAAAACGGAGGCAGGTAGGGAAAGAGCGGATGCCGGCCATCCTCGCTAACACATGATCACACTCTTGGCATCGAGGTCCCCGCGAAAGTAACCTCAGTCTACTTCACACAATTCTATCAACTTTGCGATACGCTCAAATAGGAAGAAACTAATTTCCCACTCACGCAAACTTTTTAGCCTAGCTTGAGCAACTTGATGACAATTTCAATAAAAATGGTTTAATAAGACAGTCCGGCAAACTAGCTAAGTATATGCAGTAGCAATATTGGCGTGAATTTAAAGGGAAGATATCGTTATCTTCCATTTTTACTACGAAATAATCCAATATACCTTTTTTTTTTCCTTATATACCCAACACGACACACAAAATGCAGGTTTTTAAGACCTAAAAAGTAAATGTGAAAGTGAAATTGAATATGTCCCCGTCATAAGAAAGACTGGGTTTGAGAGGTCGTGTTGATTTGCGCGTTAGTTGACTCGTATGTAAAAGAGGCTTGCAAGGAATCAAGCTAAAAGCTCTTTCTTACACATATAATGTTTTTATATTTTGCCAGTATATTTCAGGCTTAGGTGTGTACGCTTGACGATCCTCTGGATGTAAGGCGAGGGCATTTAATGAAATAATTGAAAGGCAGGAGTTGGGAACTGGACATTCTGACCAGTAAGATTCGAATGTTACGTTATATTTATGAAAAGGAACAGGACGTTATTTTTGATAAATTTGCGATGCTGGCTCCCCTAATCGTTTTACGACCTGCAGTAAATGTGTGAAAATATTACCATTTCAAACTTTCCTACAAAAACGAAATCCTCCGGTCATTGCAGCCAATAAGCCATTGATGTGCTCTAGCACCTTAACGGATCTTTAGTTGCCTTTTCCACTTTTTCTTGATATTTTTGTAGACAGCGTCTAATTCGATGTGTCAGTCAATACACGAGTCATCGGATTGCATAGCTAAAAAATTAGCCACTTTTTCTTGATATTTTTGTAGACAGCGTCTTATTCGATGTGTCAGTCAATAAACGAGTCATCGGATTGTAAAGCATAAAAATAGCATAAAATAGCCTTGAATAACCATAAAAAATAGAATAAAAAATATTGAAAAATAGCATTAAAAATAGTCAGTCAATACACGAGTCATCGGATTGCATAGTATAAAAAATAGCCATTTAAAGGTTCACTTAAATAATTAAATCTGAACGTGTAGTGATAGCGGTTGAGACCGTCCATAATACCATGCGGATAGCAAGGTAGATTCTTCCTGCGTTGTCTTTTCGAGGACAAAAGACGGCTTTTAAGTCACGGCACATGTCAGCTCCAAAAACGTTGAAAACAGCGCAATTATTCTCCAATTTTAACCTTTTCGTAGGATTGGGTTTCATTGAAAGCCGTGGTGTGCAGGTCGTAGCACCATTATGTGAGCGATCAAAGCTGTCCTTCAATATGTTGTCTCGCTTACTGGTTTACGCAAAGGTTAACTGACACTCCGAGCTGTCAGAATGCTCTGTGCAACCTCTTAGCCTTGGTATTTATTCGTGGATGACGTGAGGTGAGTGCTCGGTATAAGAGATGAGGCCTAGAAACGCTTTACAGGACTGGCTGTAAGTGGTCGAATGGTGAAACACGATGTTTGTCAAGCATTATGCGAAGCGATTTTGTCGGCGTATGACCGCCATAAGACCTTATTTTTCAGGAGAGAGGACATCAACGTCGAAGGACATCAACTTCCTCAAAAAGTTTCAAAGGCGTGCAACCAAATTTGTCCATGGACAGGGCCCACAGTCTTACGAAACACGGCCGTCTTATCTCAATCTTGCGCTATAGACAGTTTCGCAGAGACCCGATACTCACATTCCACATACTACGCGTTCAAGGACTGCTGTCTTGCCCCAGGCGATTTCTTCGAGTTCACAACAGCAGCAACAACAACAACGAACTTGATTTTTCATCTTCTCAAAGTACGTGTGACTGGGAGCTAGGCTAGACGATCGAAAGTACTTTTTCTTCAAAAGAGTGGTCAATGCTTGGAATAATCTTCCTCTGGATGCTGTTATGTCAGAATCCCTGGAGGCTTTTAAGCGAAAATTAGATTGATATAATGGTGCGTGCTGTAACATGAAATGAAAGCTGCAAGGGCGACGTCAGTAAAATAAGTCATTCAGAATACTATTAGCTATATTTGAGTAACATTTCTGTATGTGTTATTATTTTCATCCGAGGGCTCGCACTCTCCCATAATTCCCATGTGGAGGTCTCCGGGGTCTTCCCTGCTTAACTATCTGCACACCTTAGTGACAACGTGAGTGTTCACATCAGCCGATCCTGGCAGACATTGTCCATGTGGTCTCTGAACGTTCTCCCTTTATTCGAACCGCAACGGACCAAGGACGATCTGGGCGGATATTTCTGCCTTTGAAAGAACTCAGCGGACTCTGCAATCGGCAAGAAAGTGTCTGGCTGCATCTTTCGCACTTTGGTGATGATCCAGGTGACCTCCTCGATGCCCCCCTAGGGCGACAGTTGTTTCTCCTAAAACTCCCAGGGAGCTTTTTTACTGTCTGCTCATTTTCAATTATGTTCCATCCCGTTGGCTCATTTCAATTGGCCTCGCCAACAACCGGTAAATTTTTTTGATACCACGGCATGCATGTAAAAAAAGAGAATTTAAATTCAACTCACCTACATCTCCCTCAAATATACTGTTACTGAAAGGAGCAAGATACGTGAGTTGGGATCCAAGTTAAGGTCTTGCACCGAAGATACCGCATGAATCAGACTCAGGGAACATCTCTTTGAGTGCAGACCTACCCTGAGCACTCCTTGACCTCATAAACATGCAAAGAGAGCAGAAAGACTTGCTGATGTCACGATACTTAATGCTGCCTATTTACTGTTTTGTATATAGCCAATTTGGTATTGTGCGTACTGCATGAGATCAAAGGAGTCATTGTTGATTTTTATGATTATTTTTGGCTGCAGAGTAATCAAATTATGTAAGGGCCGCTTTTGGAGTAACGAATCAGACATGGAGATAATCGGTGCACCGAGCTTGAGTGTTTATCAATGGAACTAAATATAGAGCTACAAAAATTGTTAACGATCAAAGTGATTTCCCTTTTATCAGATAAAATTCTTTGACTTCAATGCAATCCGCAGATATTCCTTGTAAGCTTTCGTCGCCATGCATAGAATACTTTGTAGATTGAATTTTTGAGAGCGGCCAACCATCAGATTCAAAAGGTAAAAATGGATCCAATATCTAAATTAATTACCTTCGTCAACTTATAAATAGCTTCTTAAAATATTTTTTATGTCCCCATCGGTTCATATATTAAAGAAAAACAATAATTGCGAGAGATGTATCGGAGGTGTGAAAGAAAACTGAATTTCGTCCTACAATACATGAACAGTCAGATCGTTTCTTTAGATGATTGTGGACGCAACGGCCCAACTTGGATAAGTTCGGAACTGCATGCCTATTTTTAAAAAACACCTGGCTTTTGGAAGCTAACTGGTACATAAAAAGAAGATAATTACAACTGAACATTTTTAAAAGGTTTCGAAGAAGATTCAGTTCGAACCTATGGCAAAATTCACTAAACCATCCAAAAACTTTATATGCCTACAAACGGAACATCAAAGGAAAAAGGTTCTGGCTCTTCTTTCTCCAGACGAAACACTCAAGACTGAGTACCGTGTCAAATCATTCATTCTACTTAATTTCTATCGGTAAAACTTCAATCGGTAATGAAATGCATCACCTCTCTTCCAAACGTTCACCAACGTTTTCACTACTTTCGTTTCCTCAGGAGGGAAAATCTAAAGTTTGGCTATAGTTAAGTTGGAACTGCTACGCATTGCACTAAAAAATAGCCGGACCTGGCATTTTTCTTCGAGAAGTTGCCAATGCAATGTGTGAACCAATACCTGTTATATTTCAGAAGTGGCGTCCCTCAAGGCTCCGTTCTTGGTCCATTTATGTAAATAACAGTCTTCAGGAACTGAACTGTGGCAAGATCATGTTCACTGATGATGCTTAGCTGTGGCAAGTCATTAAAGACCCGAGCGATCAGAATTCCCTCCAAAATAATTGGCGCAGCCTGCAAACATGGTCCAAGAAATGGTTCCTAGATTTCAATTTGCAAAAGTATCGTGCTCCACTTGTGCTCAACTTTTATGTTCCAACAGACCACGTAAGGGCATATTACCTGAACAACACTCAAATTCCCATCGAATCTTCACAGAAAGACCTCGGGGTTTGGATTCAGAAAAATATCTGAAGCCATCATTGCAATGCATTAAGGCTGCTAACACCGCTAGGCAAGTACTGCAAGCTCTAAAAAGGGCGTTCGTATCTTTTGACGAAGACCTCTCTGGTAAAGCGTACGGCACCTTTCTTTTTGACCTCACCTAGAATATGGCATACAGGCGTGGCGGTCATGGCTCAGAAAAGATAAATATCTCGAGAAAGTGCAATGTCGTGCAACAAAGCTAGTAAGAGTTCCAAAATACCACTCTTTTATAGAGAGATTGGAATGCCTTAACCTATTCCCTCTGTTTTACAGACAGAAACGAAGTGATCTTATCTTATTTTGCAAAATAATACACGGCTTTGAGCAAGGAGTGCGCTTCGAGGACATGTTACATTGGCACCTCTCGCCTCCTCGTCGTGGATACAAAATGAAGCTTCGCACGAAAATGTTCAGGCTTGACCTCCGCTCTGAAGTCTTCACGCAAGAGGTAGTAAAACAGGGGAATGATCTCCTGCAATCAGTCGTGGAGGCGAAGTCCATACAATTTTTCAGGAATTAATTGGCTAATTATACGTGTCCCTTGTATTCCCTCGATGATCTTTACCCGAAGTAATACAACTTACTACCAGATATGAGTTATTGGTAAAAACAGTACTACTTATATTTTGTGAATACTATTTGTACATTGTAAATTGTTTAGAGTAAGTACAAAGATTTATATGACACACCGGCTTGTAAACACTAGAGTTTTCAAAGGCGTTGCCTATCAACCTCACCAAATAACCTGAAACTAGACTTTTATACACTTTCAAAGATTGACTCTCAGAGGACTGGACGAGTGCAGTCACCAACCAGGTCTACAAGAGACGATCAAGAAAGGACGCCAAATATTAGCGTCCAGTCTACTCAACCGGCATCTCGTGCAAAAAATGACTTCCATTATAAAAATCTAGTGCAGTATCTGAAAGAAAGCATATTTTGCGATTACCAACATGGTTTTCCGCGAGGATGCTCTTCATCACGAGTTTTGGCTACCCGCATGAGACATCGGTGAAGGCCATAGACAGGTGTAATTAAATAGCTGCCGTATTTTCTGGTTTCAGAAGGACCTCCAATATTGCTCGACACCAACCTCCTCAAGTGATTCAGAAAATAGTGATTTTAGACAGAATGTTCAAATGGATAGAATGATTTCTGTCCTCTAACGATCAGGGTTTTGTTTTTGTCACTTCTACTTAGGAATGGGTACAGGTTATAATCGAGATCCAGAGATAGAGAGAGAGAGTGAGATTTACGCTTTATTTTGGAAGTAAAGTTCCAAACATTTCAGCAAAAATTTCATCCATTCACCGTGAATAGAGTTGGGCACACAAACAACAGAACACCGGAAGATCACAAACGGATGGCCGAAGAATGCATACATTGACATCATTAAAAATCGACCTTGAATGTGTCTCAAAATATCGGCCAATTTGGACTTCATTTAAAACGGTACCAGCGTCGTGAACTGAAGACCTCATTTTAGTTGTTTAAATAAACAAATAGGGTGAATATTTGGTATATAATGGATGAAATAGGCCAACCGACGTTCATTTAACGGGATTCACATGCAAATGAAGAGCAGAAAAGATGGCGGCTCGATTTCAAAAGCCTGCATGGTTGATCCCAGGGGGTTCTGTTCTAGGTATCTTATTCCTCCCGATTTATGTGGTGGAGTGTGTCATTTTTAAGAATTATGAAACTGTAATGTTCGTCGACGATAAAAAATATGGTATGAAATAAATTGTGTTGGTTACACAAAAGGCACGATTTGAACATCAATAGTGGTAGAGTATGATCGAACAAATGTGCTCTTAAGTTTAATGAATCGAATTGGGTGGTCCTAAGAATTTGCGCCGGTCAAAAATAAGTTCAGCACATCAGTGTTTTTACCAACGGCATGGAAACGTGCACAGATGGGTCATGTGGAGGATGTTGAGCACACTGTAAGAAGGCGGTCCAGAGTACAATTAGAACGTTGCACTCAGCCAGACATGTGTTCAAAACATTTCCTCCAAAACACTTCAGAAATATCAGCTGCGTCTTCGTCAGACCCAAGTGGATAAAGGATTGACAGTCCGAAAACCGTATGTTAAGATGGATATTGACCTCCTGGAATAGGTAAAAAACAGGACAACGAAGGTAGTCATCACTTGTAAGGATTTTCCAAACAAGGCAGGTATAAAAGCTCGACTTATTAAGTCTGCCTGACAGATAGATAAGGTGAAGTCTTCGCTTAACATTCTTGATTATCAGGGACCATGCTCGCTCGCTAACACTGGAGGGGTTTGTCAATGTTGTATGCAAAAATCACTTGAAAAATTATTAGTACAAGGTTAGGAGCGTACGAACGCGACTTTTTCAATCATGGACCTTGCTTCCAAGCGAAACCATGATAGCCAACGCCCTTTTTTATTTTAATTGATGATCTAATTGCATTATGCTAGACAAAACTCTATGTCACTGTTCAAATACTTAAAGCCAGCATTTTAAATCTTTTCCAGACCTCTATCAAGCTTCCCACCCTACTCCACATTAAACAGCAACAAAAGCTTTGAATATTGTTGTATTTCAACTCAAACGCATTTTATCGTTTTGAAACTGTAGCCTTACACCTAATAGGGAAAAATTACTAATAATAAATAGGATCATTAAAGTAATCTCTGTAACTCTTCAAATTTGGTTTCCAATTTTTGACCCCCGTTAGTCTTCATTGTTTCGGCATTTTTATTGATTGGACGCTTGTACAACTCTGAGAAGTCAATATCCCAGCTAACCCAAACAATACCTTCATCGTCCGACAGCAATTTTGAAATCTTCACAGGAATATAGAACTTCGCCATTTGTCTCGTTTTCGCCGCTAGGTCCCCCGGCCCTATCCAAGCAGAAAAGGTTAAATCATTTTGAAATTCGCTCCATAACTACAGTTTGTTCAAAGTTTGTGCACCGTCTCTATATAAAAATCACACATCACCACAAATTAGATACGGGCATCGAATTTGGTGGAGATTCAAACGTTAACAAATGCGCGGATGGGATTTTAACTCGGTCAGGTCAACCCACAGGCGAGTGAGTTGACTACTCAGGGCCTGTGGCTCATGTGAAAATTTAATTATTAACGCGATACCAATCGCCAAATACATCGTAAGGAGGGGTAGTATTCATTCGATCCCCTCCCGCTAAGCTATTAAAAAGCTCAGTAGCTTTTAAAGATGTGGCAAATGTGGATGAACGTTTTGCGGGTTGTTTAAATCTCCTGCAGAAAATCCTAGATCTGAAAGCGGAGATGAATAAAACGAAGAGGTTAATTTGAATTGCCAGCCATTAACTTATATAACAGGAAAAACCCAGGACAACGTAGAGGAAACAGGTAAAGGTGAAGCATAAAAGAGATCCAGCAGCGAAATACCAGCCATCTTAGGAGGATTGCGTAGCTGCATGTTCCAACCAATTTTATCTAATCTATCTTATCTCACGCACAGACACCGAATCCCCAACCACCCGCAAGGGTACAGTAACCAACAAACAAAGTGAATATTCTGGGCATAAATTCCTTTGTGTATGTACCCAGAGAGTCGGAAAGGTCCACCATTACAATTTAATCCAAGGATCTACACCACCAGATTTCCTTAGCATCCGAAAACAGCACAGAACTAGGTAATGAAACTGTCTGCCCTTTTATCTAATTTTTTGACCACACTGATTTGTGTCATTTGTCATTGCCAATAGCTGATCTACTATTCAAACTTAACTGTACACGATTTCGCACTCGTTTAAATTTATTTTTATCCAATGATAGTGCCCTTCGGTCCTCAAATAAATAAAACATCTAGGTTGAGCAGGTGTTTCTCAGATATCACCAGTGTTTAAGAGATCGAGCCATTTCCCGATGTGTCAAGAAGCATATTTACTGCAAACGAAATAGGGATAAAAGACTATTGTAATTGACCACGGCCTATTTCATCGTCAGATCATGACAAACATTTGTTATCGTGATAGTGCCCCCAGGGCACTGAAAATACTAATTCTTATATTTCTCGGGGCAGGAACTCACTGCGATATCGAGAGGCTCACTGGACAGAGAGTAATACCTGATAATTCAGGGACTTTCAGAATGCATAGCCAGTATTCCCAAAGAGCGAGTCTTGGCAGACCTACAGCTCTTCCAATGTCTGCTCAACGAAATTATGTGGCCAAATGAGGAATTTTCGTCGTTCAAGGCCTTTAGACTTGGAAGACAACAAATCGACATATCTGATCATCCACGTCCTCGTTCACTCAAGGTTGTGTTTCCTAACCACGATCAAGTCAAACTTATTCCTTCAAGACGATTCAGAAACAGGACACTCACTGGGGAGTAGTTTTTAGTAAACCAGCCGACAGGGGAGAATAAAAACGTCGATAATTAGTTTCAGAAAAAAAGAACAAGAAGGCAGAATGGAAAGACGAACCTAGCGATCTACAACGATCAGATAAGGCAGCGTTCTGCCCTCATTCATATGATCCAACCAATCCGAATAAGGTCATAGTAGGTTCTGTGAATGGGGTTTTCATCTGCAACGTTATAAAAGCGCCAAATAATCTGAATCTAATATTCGTTTGCCCCAAAATCGAGAGTCAACTGTTCAAATTAGATGATTTGAAAATCCAAACCTCTGACAGAAACCTGGCTGGCGGAAAATGTGGATGGCCACAAATTGGTACTACCAGGCTTTCAGTTGTTTCGGAAAGTTAGGATAGGGTATTGAAGAGGAAAAGTCTTCACCATCGTACAGCACGGACTGCTTGTTTCAGAACAAATGGAAGTTTGAATGCACCTCTGAGACTATTTGGCCCACTATAAATGTACCGGAGACACATAATATTGAATTCTGACCGTCTATTGACCACTGGTAAAAGACTCCTAGGCTAACGCTTAGTTTTCAGAACAGCTGGAAGTAGTTGCTGCTCGGCCTGATGTCTTGCTCATGGGTGACTTCAATTTACCACTCATTGGCCGGAGTCCAGTATAGGCACGCGGTCCTTAACTAGGTTTTGACCGACGTTTATTGGATATGGTACCCAGGTCGTTCCTCACTCAGCACGTCTTATTTCTCACGAGGGTGCGTGAGTGGCAGCAGTTAACTGCTTGGGTCTGTTGCTCACAAAATCAACTTAAATGAGGGGCAATGACTACTTCACCTAGGTCGACGTGATTACGTTGTACTTCACTGAGACTATGTAATCTTTTCGATGCTTTAACGGCCCATCTGATTTGGAAAAAATATTTAGCGTAGTGACTTCGATCAACTGAATGCTAAAATCACTAACATAAAATGAGAATAAACTTATTCTGGCAATATATCTGATGATTGGGAGTGTTTCAGTGAGTTATGGCATAGGCCAAGGTCATGGCCGAAGGCGGGTGGTTTAAAATTCGAAGATAAGAGAATTCTCGAATTTTAAACCAATTTCTTCGTTTCCTGTCGAAACTATTAGCTTAATTATTGACTATTTATTTGTATTTCTACCTCTTTATCAACTGCACACACCTGCAATTATTGCAATTGACAATAGGGAGAAATATATGGTTTTAAACTGTTTCACCCTACATAGCCTCATTAAAGTTCTCGCAGATTTACGTAAAAAGGACGAAATCTAAAGATTTATTCTGGAAATAAAGTTGAAATTTTCTAAGAATACCTTATTTGCAGTGAAAAATAATTTTCAATAGCTGGTATACCAGTTGATAAAATTTTTCATCTTGCATTGCCTCTTCGCTTATTATATTTTCAGTTTAAACTCGTTACCTAGCAGATTTTTACAAGCAGTACTTTGCTTAAAATATATATTTTAAACAGTACATCTTTTATTCTACAAAACGCCACCAGTGACAATTTTCTTATTTTTATTATCGATTTGTAAAATACTGATATTTAAAAATCAATATGAAAACACAGTCAGCGCTTAGACGCAAATGTCCTCTTAGCGTAAAGTTTCCACTAGAGCAACCCGACGTCAACATGAAGAAATTAGACCTTGACGCCCTGGAAAATTTTAATAATTTCTATGTCTGAATATGGTTCTCTCTTCACTATCCTTGGTACCATTTTTGGCGGAAAGTTGTCTTCACTCACTTCCCAACAATGCGAGAAACTTGAGCCATTTATAAACATGTTAAGCACTGACTCATATGACTGACATAAGAGAAGTTTTAACTTTCTTTTGAAAATTTTTTCTACGATTAAAATCCCCCTGGACGTCACATTTCATTTCCTTTACTCATGCGGTTTTAACTTTAAAGTCGCTGAAGCTAAAATGTGGTCTTCCCGTAGAAAAACCCGCCAATTCTGGTCAAACGTTTTTCGGAGATTGAAGTGGACCTTATTTTCTCTTAGCATGAGCACTTAGCGCAATATTTGATAGAAACAAGTTGTTTATCTGTAAGGATAAAACCTCAATGGAACGTCAGCCTTTGTCTACACCAAGTTATCTCAGAGGTTTGTCCTGTAGCAAATGCAAGCCCATGGCCCTCCGGATCACCAGGAATTTCGATTCCAGCTGAATCTTCACCCACTCACCTTGTTCCTAGTTCGAGTGAAATCGTGTCAACGCAACTTCTTTCCCCTCCCAAGCAAACCACGCCTGCTATAGCTGCCAAATACAAGTAAACGTAAGAAAACCCCAGTAAATCTGAGTCATTGACTAAGCCAGGCATTAAAATCACTAATGTCATTACCGATGGGAAACCTGCTAACACCTCAGCATCTATGACAGATGCGAACGCTAACGTTAACATCTTCCCAACCCAAAAATTGTCCGAAATCCCCAAATATTTAACCCTTCTAATTATGTTACCAGTTTTTCGAAATCATTTATTCCTTTTTAAAATGCACGTGTTCCGCCAATTTATGCTAACTTCCCTCAAAATCTCATTTATATGTCACCCCCTATCTTTCCCATGCCACACTATAGCCTTCCCTTCCATGGTTTTCATCCAAAAAGCCGTTGTACAATAATATCAGTTCTTTTAACAGTAAAATTTCGACAAATTATAGACCAGAGCAATTTTGTTTCCCACAATTTGTTTATTCTCTCCAGTTTTTCTCCCTACAACCAAATCTTCTTTTTTATAAATACCGATGAGCGTAATTTGCAGCTCAGGAATACGCTCAGCTTAATTTCACTCAATGCAAGATCAGTTGTAAATAAGATGGCTGAGCTTAGAACAGTAGCCTTTGAGCTTGATCTAGATGTGCTGTGCATCACTGAATCCTGGGCTTGCTGTCTTATAGCTGACTCGAAGCTTGCTATAGATAATTTCAATTTGTACTGACAAGACAGCACTGAAACGTGGCTGTAGTTGCCTTCTTTATATTAAGTCATCCTTTGTACATTTCCTTTTTAAGCTGAGCATTTCGCCCTTTTTTGAAAATGTATGCTTTGCTTCAGTCATCCTCCCGCACAATAAAAAGCGTTAATTAGCTGTGTCTATAATCCTCCGTGTCATTCTGTCAATGACAGCGAGCTCTGTGAACTACTTAAAAAAGTTGCAGGGACTCGATTTGATGTCAAAATAATTGTAGGCGATTTTAATCGGCCAGACATTGACTGGCAGGCAAATTCCTCTCCACCAAGATATCCGAAATTGGTCGATACTATTAACTTTTCAAACATGTCCCAACTGGTCAGATCAGTTACTAGAAATGACAACATTTTAGATTTAATTTTTTACAAATGATGTCCACACTCTTTATAAATTTCCATCGTGATCTATTTAAACGTGATCACACAATAATTCACTATTGTTTTCCAGTCCTTATTTTTACAAAGACTGAGGTTAAATGCAATAACCTCGACTTTGCTAACACAAATCATGAGTTAATAAATGATTTCGTAAGCACTCTAGATTGGCATAGCATATTTTTAATCAACGATCCACACTTTTTCCATGAGCTCTTGCAGATACTCACAGAAATAATCCAGGCTTTTATCCCGTTTAAGATTTTTAATTCAAATACAGCTTCTTCTGCTGTTACGCATTTTCTCCAGAACAGACTTAAAAAATTACGAAAGCAATTTATCGATCCGTCTAAAAGCTCTTTGTCAGTTATTAACTGAGTGATATTTATTTTAATCCTGACTTTGTGATTTATAACTATTTTCGTAATATTCATCTAGCCTAGCATATTTGGGTAACCAATATATTTCTTTTTATTGTAGGAACCACCTCAACATAACGGCAGCTATGTGGACACATTATGAAAAAATTTTCCTACGCATGTACATATTTGTCAATTTTTGTATAATAAAATACTTAACGAATTTCATCTGCACATATCCCATATCATGAGTGAGCGGCTACATCGCAGGAATAGCTGGAATGCATCCAACCGTTAGCCATATTAATTGTATAATATGGGGCCGTTAATAGTCCAACAATTAGGGGATGCATCAGTAGTGGAAGATTAGCATGGGGAATGCCGTATGCACTCGGCGTACGATATAAAGGAGAGGGGGCTGCTAATGCGAGAAAATCATGGGGTTATGCTGTGCAAATTTTTCCAATGAGGGGGCCAGGCGGAACTGGTGCTTGTGGGGTTATTATGCAGTTAAACAATTTATGCACGGGTGGGAATCGAACATTACCGTAATGAAAGGGATATCAGATGAATCAAAGGGCTGTTTGATAAATTTACAGGTCGTAAACAAAGGACTACATCCCCATTTTCGCCTTTGTTGCCGTATCTCGACATGTTGATATTAATGATGTATGGACCAAGTGGCCCACTTCGATATACTATCGATATAAATACCTCGACATGTTGATAACCGTGTTTTATTGCCGTTGGTATATGTTTGCTATTAGGGTATAGCCCCCACATAGGACGAAGCCCTTTGGTAGCAGGGGTGGTACGTACATACATAAAATTCACCATCATATTTCCATGAAGGTGGTGGGTTTAACATTCCGTTTACGTTAAGAAAATGACTTTTTAATTTATATTTTTTCATCTGCCCCGGGAGTCTATCTGTCCTCGTACATACAGTTCGGTTTTACTACAGTTTGAACTCACAAAAACGGCTTACACATTTCTTTCACTAACCCAGACCGAATCATCTTATCAGATTGAAATTGGAAATAAATATTCATGTTCTGAGTTCTTTATTATCAGAATCTAGAATTTTTCGTAATATCAGTTTATTAATCCATGGAAAGTATGTACTACCATAGGCCTTAAGTGCATATCATTGCAACCCAGTCTTCTTGAGGAAAAATTGCATGAAACCCACGAGGAATTAAGAAAAGTGTACTTGAATGACCCAAATCGCAGGTAATTTTTATGGAGGTAAATATAAAATGTGCGTCCAAATTAGCAGGTGATCAAAAACGACGCCCCTGTATTTTACAGCCTTATCCGTCCATTTTTGGCGGTTGGCTGCAAATTTTTGCTTCTACGTGTTCGGGTTAGATCCAGTTGAGCAGCTTTGCGCGCTGTTGCCAATACGCGTGCACTTCATTCCTTTGTCCACTAAAGACTAAATAATTTTTACCAATATGCAACGCCGTCCTTTCTGCGCTTGGGTTTTTTAACAGTGGCGGTCGCGACAAAGGATGTTACAACTTATAAATGTATTAATACAATTTCAATTGTAAATATTTACATGGGATTTACATTTCTGGCTTGCTGGCTATTGTCAGTTACCCATACTCAAACCAAATTGTCGGAAACGTGGAATTGATAGCCCGACTCTCTTGATGCCTAACGTTTAGTCGAATGCGCGCGTTATCGTTTGCAAGCAGGATATTGAATACTCTCATCATATGTTTGGTCAGCTAAGTTGGAATATTGGCAGGTATCGATAATTAAGGCGGACTTAAAGTGGATGCTATCTGCTCAGCAGTTTGAGCTGGCATGCTTTGTTTTAATTATCAGTAGAGAGAGGCATACACAGAGCCGTTTTTTTCACTGATACTACGTCGTGCACCGTTTCTAACATTTATCATCGAAAGCCCACTTGAACTGGTGGGGGCTGCTTTTTTATAAATATATCGCCTGGATAATTACGTGTTGCAAATTTTGCGCGTAGAATTGCGGTCGTCTGACCTCGCCAAACCCATTCAGGAACGTGCGGCTACTACTGTCAGGGCAGCGGTATACGTCACCTGCAGCGACCATAGTGTGTAACGCACTACGAGACTGGATAGGTTGTTTAAATAAAGTAAAGACTGGATAGGTTGTTTAAATAAAGTAAAGACCTTCACTTTGACGCGGCCCAGGATAGGGTCGGTATGATCGCGTGTCGGTTAAGATACCGGTGTCCCCTTCTCTCAAATGCTGACCCCCGTCCCCACATTTATCGTCGACGCAGGTCGTATCGTTTTCCCCCGCTCAGTGTCACCATCCCGACTGCATTTGCACACAGTGCTGTACTCCCCACCGGTAATCCAACGGACGTGAGAGGATACTCCCCCAGTTCAAATGGGAAATACCTACATGTAACGCTGTCTTCCTTATTTTCCATTGTACCCCTTTTACGCATTTAGGCATATATTACAATTAGAACATTTTTAATATATTTCTATCGCATCTCCTTCTGTACCCTGCGTTCGTGTGTCCGGCGTGCTGGTTATCAACTGTCCAGTACTCACTCTAAATGTAAACAACTTTAGGTGTTTATTCGCCCGTGTATATGCCAATCTCGAAGTCTTCAGCCGCTACACGTCTTTTTGGTAGGTGTGAGATTGTTATATTAGCATCGCCGTGAGCGCGATTTTCAACGTGGTTATTCCAGGTCCTGGGCGTGAGTTGACTGTGGAGTATGATGAGAGAAACTGGGTATTAGTGGCCTCGGTCTGGAAACCTTCATTCTTGTGTGGTTGTTCCTTTGCACTGGTTTCTACTGTCCATTTAACTTCACAATCGCCGAATTCGGATTTTTCGACAGTCATAACTACCAATGACGCCTAACTGTTTTACATGAGTTTCGTGCACTTCAGTGAATTATGATTGAGCCCTTCGGTTTACCTTGTGTCGTTTCTGTTACCACCTTTTAATGAGAGTCCCTAGCAAAGTCATCCTGGAAGAGTCACATTGACAAATGTTCGCTGGACATCCTGTTGTGGTCGTTCCGTTGAAGCGAAATCTGTTTTCTCATGACTTCATGCAGATCGCATCCCTTATTTCCAGGGCTCGGGTTTTCTATATCTCCTCCTGCCTTTTTATATTCAGTATCTCCCCAAAAACAGTTGAGGTGAAATTTGTTGTTTCATCGTATCTTTTTGGAAAAATTTTCTTTTGTGCACCGCTTCGCCTATTTCCGACTTAACATTGTGCTCTGCCAATGATCCTACTGGTTTTGCCGATTTAAATTATGATCTCTTCATCGATCTTTTTGAAACTTGAGGTGGTGCTTATTACCTCACGCAAATTGATCTGTAGCTTCGACTCGCCAGATTTATCGCGGGCTCTGCATTTCATAGTTAGTGCCATCCAAAATACATCAACTGTTTTCTATTAATTAGGTCAAGGTTGGTGCATCTGGATCCAGGCATCACTACATGTCCATCTCGTTTCTAACGTGCAGATCACAATGAAGAGAGGGTCACACATCCTAGGATTAGAGCTATGTTGATTGCCTCCATATGATATACGTTAAGTATTTTCTTGTCACTTCGATTGTTAGTCTTAGTTACTTGTACTTGTTACGGCTGCGATGACGCCTGATCTAGCCGGCCTCGATTGTGTCACTGCTTGTGTCTCTCCACGCGTTACGATCCGCGGCAGCAGACATGGACAGCTCAATCCATTCCTCTTCGCCAGCGCCGGACGCCGAATATCTTATGTCCAAGAACAACTTCCATTTCTTGACGAACTGTGTCGAGTCAGGTTTTGACTTGACCCCCTCTTCGACGCCTCCAATCGGGTAGTGGGGCTGGATCAATGGTAGTAACACTGAGCTCGTGAGGTGGACGACGAAAAACGTGCCCAAACAACCTTAGTCGTCGCTCTTGGATGGCTTGGAATATCCTTGCAATGTTTTCACAGTTAGTGCGGACTGTCTACTTTGAGAAGAAGTCGGTGTCCATCACTCGGAGGATGGTCCTCAAGCAGTGGTGGTCGAATGCCTCCAGTTTTCGCTCATCTTCCACGCGCATAGCCAAGAATTAACAGCCACAGTGAAGGACAGACCGGAAGAATGCATGGTACACGCGAATCTATGTGGCGATAGAAACGTCGCGTCCTGTCCACAGGCATTTTTTTAAGGTTTGAGAATACCCGACCAGCAGCATCGATTCAAGAGAGTGTCATCCTTACTCTATCCATTCGGCATCAACCTCTCACGAGGTATTCGAAATTGTCAACCTCTTCAAGTTGACAGTAATCAATCTCGACAGGTGCCTTTTCCTGGACAGGGATGCAGCCTGAAAACACTGGTCTTCCCCGTGTTTATGGACAAGCAGACCGATTCAGCGACCGAGTTTCACCGACGTTTGAGGCCTGCTCCATGGAGGTCCCTATTTCAGCCCAATATTTCTCCTGGTCTTCCTTAGCCGATTTGCCGTCATCTTTCGGAGTTGGCGGAAGAAAGCATCGTTGCGGGACCTAGCTTGAGCCGTCTGAGCAGGTAACTGCAAGGTCCTTCCGCTGATCCAGTCACTGCGGCGTCGCGGAGTATATCCAAGGTTTTTCTCACCTGCCTCATAGACTAATTATTTCAGTGATGACCACTCACTCCTGCCTTCTCCGTCTGCTCAGGTGTAAAACAGGACCGGATTTCTCTGTCCAGGGCCTCGGCAGGGCCGGGTTGCCAGATTTTGGCGATATTGAGGCGTCTAGCAAGTGGCATTTTGGGTGCGGATGCTAGGTGCACTTTCAAGCGTGTACGAACGAGAATATGGTTAGACGCATTACCAGTCTCGGCACCACACATCGATCTGCTTTCATGAACCCAGCTGCGGGACCGTTAACTGACTAGGATGTAGTCAATCTGAGTGGCCGTATGATCGTCGTTCGAATACCAGGTCAGCAGGTGTTGGTTGAGAACGTCAAATTCGGATATCTCTGAACTTTAATTTCTAGCGAGTTAGCAACCACGGATTTTCCACTGTGAAATCTGTTTAACCACCCTGATCGCCTCCTGCAGAAAAAAGCCGTGATCAGCTTCATTAATTTTTTTTCCCACGTTAGGGAGTATGTGTATGTCTCCTTCGGTAACAAACATATGGCTGACAGCGCGTTTAAATTACTCATTTCCAACCCGATTTCCCCAGCTGCGCCGTTCCGTCTGATCACATTTGGTTAAAAGTCGTAAATTTCTTCGTTAATGAGTTATCGGCTTTTTAACTGTCAGCACTTCCTGGGTGCACCCCAGCCGTCCCAGTCAATTGGTTACTCCACAGCCTCTAATAGACTCGGCATTGGCACTAGGAGACTCACTTGGCCTGCGGCGGTCGTGTCTTTCGCATTTTGCGTGATTTCTTCGTCATCTTCTAATCATTCCAAGTGTCCTCGGTTCCAGGGATGTCCATAGCCGTAGTGTGAGTGCATTTCCGAGTCTTTTCCAATTGTTCTCAAAACCTGCAGTTTCCGGGTTGGGTCTGCCTTCAACTATGTCCCTTATTACGATGTTTCATTTTGGCGGTGATTTATTTCATTTAGGCCTTTTTTACTGAGTTTCAGCCTTCTCTTCAAGATGGGTAGGCGGTGGTCAAGCTAGCTTTTGAAAAAAACAAAAACATCTCGCTTGTCGTCTCCTGACGAGCCCGCAAATTATCTGTTTCCAGTAACGTACCCCTGGGATGTATCTACGTTTTCCTATTGTGTTTGGATAGGCGAACAATGGTGTTGGTAAACAGGTTGTGCTCTGATTCAGTTTTTCAGAAGAGTTTGTTACTGTTACGGGTATCCATTTGTTGGTGATGTAGCGTTCCCTAGTGGGTTTAATGTTCTACCCGTCTGTGAATTTATGGGGCTCAGAATGCTCGGTTTGTCCGTCTTCGATACCAATAGGAGGGCATGCGTCCTCCTAGCTTGTCTTTCACATTGCCTTACGTCTCTAGTGTTGTTCGAGCAGGAAGTAATAATCTGACAGTTGTTTTTGATGGCGAAGACGACTCCAGCATCTCATCTGTATTTCTTTTCCTTACCACTTCAAGGGTTATACCTTGAAATTACCTCACTAGCTTTAACAATGTCCATCTTGTACCACGAAGCTCACAGGCCATTAGCTAAAGGCTTAGAAATATTCCGGCTTGTCCGATTGATTGAAGTTACCGCCGGAAATGCCTAGGGACTTCGTTCCTGGTTGTATTTCTTTGAATTCGTTCATAGGACCCATCACCCACGGTCATGAGTGCAGACACCAAAAACCATGCACTGTTAGGAAACGTTCTATAATCCTTTTTTCCATGAACAGAGCTGCTGGTAATGCGCAGGCGGCCGCCGCATCTACTGTGTCCTATAATGGCTTACTGAAAATAAAGTCCGAATTGAAGTAGCCTGTTGCAGGGTTTTCGTCTCCCCCTCTATAGGAATTGTCTACTTTAATCAGGTAGTAGCTGACTCAGCATAAATCTTCCGTCCAACATCTGCCAAAAGTTTTTAAAAAGATCATAGTAAGAAAAAACCACACGCACTCCGAAGAGGGGCCTGGTTATCACGTCGCTTGAGGTCCTTGAAAACAACGGAAACACGCTTGTGAAATTTTATGACGCGCTTACGTAGTGCACATTTATTGTGGGATTTACCCGTTAGTTTATCGGTAAGAGACATGTTCACGTCGGGACGCAATTTCTCCACTGTTCACTTAATTAATTTAACGAGAACACCACAAAAACAGCCGATTATGCTGGGCTTGAGTTAATCTTATTGCCACCGGCGAACGAAAGGACTAGTATAACAATAATTAATCCAGGAAAGTCATATACCCCAAGTAAATGTGTCTTTGCGAATACGTTCTGGGGTCGAAACCGCATCATTTTCCTGTTAGGCAGCACCAAACTTAGGCTTTTCGATCGATTCACACTTCCTCTGTCTTATGAACCGGCCGCACACGGGCGATAAAGTGGAAGCGTATGGAGATTATTTCTGCAAACTAGACTTCGGCTAGTTTCTTAAAATTGCCTCTCAAGTAATACCTACTCTTCCCTTCTTGATGCAAGTTTCAGTTGTATGCATGCACCTCTTTATCCAATTATGGCTGTTTTAAAAATCAAAAGCCTGTGCGATCCATACTTCCCAACTTTTAATGTATTAAATCAAAGTAAAAAAACCAGTTTGACCATCCCGCTCTGCCATGAGACCACCTCCCCTTCGCGTATAATTTTTGTTTGTACTTGAAATACTCGTCTTTTTCTTTATAGAACAGTATGCTGCCGCGAACTGGAATGTCAGATATAGCTAAAGCATTCATCTGCTCGTAGGTTCTTCTTTTCGAAAATCAACGGGGTTTTAGGTCGCTTCTTGTTGTAGGGAGCTTTTTTGCCCTTTACGCCTCTGCCAAATACACGGATAAAATTCAGCAAGAATACTGGCGGGAAAGGCGCCAGCGAATGATCGCGAAAGAGGAGAAAAATGAATCCTTTAGGCTTTTGAAGTACGCTTGGCTCTTCGGGGGCCTGTTGAAGTTTGCATGTGTTGGGCATCACAAATGCTCTTTTCTTGTCTTTCAAGTCAAGTGTTCTAAAAAATTCCCATCATTTTTAATGTAAAAAACTATCGACATGTTTTCTTTCTTCAATTTGCTCCAATAAAGCCTTCTTCCATAGCCTCTGTTTTTGCTGCAGAAGCCTAAACTTTTGCAAATGATGGAGGCAGTTGAGTTCCCAAAACTATTAATGTCCAGAAGCCAAGTGTGCATCAAGGACACTCAATCAAGTGGCTGGATAGGTATTGAAAAGTAACACCCTGAAGTTATTTTATGTTAGCACTTTAAGTAAGATGGTTTCACAAGGTGTGCATGATACTGCCATCATTATGAGCCAATTTAACCATAGGAGTGTAACAAAGCTGGAGACGTAGCTCAAGGGGCACATTTTATACATTTTGAAAGAAAGTCAACGAATTCAAAGTACTGCATAGGGGGGCGTGGAATCCAATCTTTTTTCGTGTTTTCATCGAAATTTCATGAGTTGGCGCTTTCTGTTTCTCGTCTAGAAAGCATTTGAATCAAGAGAAAAGCCGTGTTTCGAGCATCGTCGATTCCACTATGGGGTCGCCCCTTAAACATAAGTCCAGCAGCCTTCAGTGCGTCCGACAAGTTGCCATGCCAATCTGACTGAGGGGATGAACGGGTGTTTGCCAACCACTGCTGAAAAAAAGAAAAGTCGATGAAGATGCGCTATATATTTAGGCTCATAGCGGCTCTTGACAAAGTTATGCCCGATCGGGAGTGCGACGCGGACATTGTGGTCGAATTCATAGCTGCTAATCTTGCTGATATCTTAAACAGTTAGGGCGACCTAGCTGCCGATTTGATTGAATGGCGCTACTGAAAAATACAATAGACTGATTGTTGTTTATAGTTTGCGCCGTCTGCCAGTCGCGCATAAAAACAGGAGCAAGAGTTGGAACCCGAGCTCAGTGGATCATTGGATCCTCTCAGCTGCGATCGGCAGATAAGTCGTAAATAACCTTTCCTGGGTTAATCATGCTTCTTGATTACTGACCGCCCGTTGATATGCGACCGCATGTCCCAGGGCAAAATGAAACGCACAACCAAACCTATAAAGATCGATTAACCTCTGAAGTAGACCTATACCCTGTGTATTGGATGGGCTATGGCGCGGTGCCTATTGCAGCGAGGCTGCCAATCAACTAGAGCAGGTATGTCTGCCCAGAATATAACTTCATTTTTTTCCGGTTCAATGAGGATGTCACTCGGGCCCGGGATTTTTCTAACCTGTTCACTAATCTGCTTAATATAAAAAGTTGAAAGTCTGGTCTGCACGTCCTTCGTTTACGCCGTATTAAGGTATGGGCACAAATACAGCTGGACCGCATGAGAAGAAATGACATACGCGGTTTTAGTCAAATGTTTGTCACCTTCCAGTAATTCGCCTGGTAAGAACCACAAGCGGGAGCTCGGCAGAGGATCCGACGGCCGGGACCGTGTAATGTTTGACTAAAACTACAAAGGCACTGTACGGAAACCACAAGGTAGGGCTGTCATTGGCGACACTGGATTATTAAGCAAAACTATGGTCCAACAAACATGTGCAGAGCATGGACCGCAACCGTTCCTGATTCTGCGAATTAGAAATAATCTAAATCAGCACGAATGGTGGTCAATATAAGGTGTTAGTACCAACAGTAGTAGTAATGTTTACTAGTGGGGCCATATATGCAAGCATTACGTTCTGAAAATGAGTCATGCAACTGGAACACCGCCCGCATAAAATCCAAGAAGCGGGTTTTGGCCCTCGGATTAAGAGGTGACTAAATATCTGCTTTTAACTATATGCTGACTTTTTGGACTATTCGAATTAGGATAAATGAGTAGTGAGGGCATACTTTAAAAACTGCCTTCAGGTCAATCCGATTTAGAAGGTCGACAGGTAATGGCAGTTTTTTGCGCTGACATTCATTCCACAGACATGTCCGAATGTCCCAGTCTAAACGAAGAATATCAGTTAACCCTATGTGCATAACCAACCTGTCCATGTTACGAAAACAGCGGCATTCGGGGAGCCCAGTTTAAAAGTGCAGTTGAGCGCGCGCTTTTTCGAGCGAAGCCAAGATTCAAAATCCTTTAAAACGGTTTTCAAGTCTTCAGCATTGTCCATGATCTCCTAGGGTCCTGTGGGGCAATAATTGGCATACACCTACTTGTGAAATGCCGGTCAGGCTTTTGCAAAATTTGCTCAATGTCTGATTTTCAGTTGGTCGGACATAGGAATGAAACTCGTCTACTATTGTGCCCGTTTCTGCTTCAACTAAAACTACAGGAAACTCGACTTGGCAAAGTAATTTATTTAAGCGGAGGCTAACTTATTTCAGCTTTCAAATTCGCCTGTGGCTTAACATCACAAGTTGACTCAAAGTCTAAAACAAAGTACCACTTGACTTTATAGTAGATAAGATGAGAAGGAAAGACTGAATTACCTTGGTCACCTTCCGGAGTCAGTACAGCTGGGCTTCTTATAGGATAAATACATCCAAGTGATCTAATAAGGATGTTAGCCAAATTGTTGTGTTTACACAGCGAGTTGTAGCGTCCGCTGCATAGGCTGGTTCTACAAAAAAGCGGAAGGCATGTAAAAATGTTCCAGCTTATCGATAACTGTAAAACAGTGTGGGTCTTTAAAAGAAGTGTTGATCAGGTTACTAAGATGGCTTTAGTTAAAAATTTATTTTGGTAATCGCAAAATCGGACACGCGGCTGAAATAAGTGGATTGTGGTAACAAAAATTGGCGCAACTGAAATCAACTTGGTCTCATCTCATCACATTGTTGCACTAACCGAAACTTTTCATCATTTGAATGAGCTTATGTGACCCGCGATCACTTCTAGTGACTTCAAACTGTAATTGATGAGGTTGGGAAAAACAGCCTCTCGGGCCACGGAGAATGTAGACTTTCGACCGTTTCACATATAATTTAGCCTGGCTCTAAACGTGTTTACTGACGCAAAAATAAAAACAACTAAATAAATTTGCTGCATCTGCTTTTTTAGGACAAACATTCATCCTAAGGGAAAATGTAGGGCCATAGTACGTGACTTGCAACGAATTCGTGGAGTGCCTGGTACGTTCATGGCTGCTTACGCTTTAACATCTTAGTCATCAGGCAGGCATTTTCTAAAAGCTGTGCATTGTATAACGAAGTTTGCAAACTTGTGGGAATCAAGAATATTCGATCACTTGTAACCCGTTACAGAATTTTGTTTCGTTTATTCACAAACCCAGATGATGCTGGTATGTTGTCGTGAATTTGACATTTGTAAGTGGATCAGGACAAAAGGCATTCATCGCATAACATGTGAGTGACGGCGTATCGCGTAGGCACTTTTGACATGTCTGTTAGGGCATAATAAATAAGGTAGTTTAGTCACCAGCGTAGTGAAGCATGTAAATGGACTTGAATCATTGGGGACTCAAGGTGGCAAACACTGTCGGACGGTCCACTGGAGATGGCGTTTATTTAAAAGAGTTGCCGTGGCTCATCACGGCCTGAGATGTTATTCTGAGTTAGCGGCGTGTCCATAGGTGGACATGACACCGGTTAACAGTCCGACGTCAGAGCCTGGGGCTTTAAAGCCAGTCCAAGAAGGACTGATGCCGGCAACTTGACAGTAAAATGTTTCCAGAGCACTTCTTCAGTGAGAATTCAGCGAACGTGGCTGGATGAAGTGGACATAACAGAAGTGCAATGATCCATTTTCCAAATTAATCATATCAATTTTGCTACCCTAGTAGCAACGTACAGCGACTGGAGGTACTCGCATCGCAACTTCACGTGATCGGGCTATTGTGAAATGTGATTGGTTAACTGGATTCAACTATTCGCACCCAATTTTCCTCAGAACTGATAGCACGCGCACGCACATGCCACCATCAGTACGTGCATCTGACGTTCTGTCTGTGCTCTCCAGTGCTCCATTGCGTTTTCGTCATATACCTGCTTCATTATAGGTAACTTTTGAGTTTTATCTTACAAATTTTTAGACAAGAATGTAAACGGACCTTTTGAGGACGTTTGAGAGATGATATCGGGGAAATTTTTGGAAAAATAGAGGAAGAGGTAGACTCCGATACCTCCGGTAAGGACTCAAAAATCAACCAAGGTAATACAGCATGTACATAGCTGAGCTTATAGATTTGCATGATCCTGCAATACGATTAACACTTACTGTGCCCTATGCCATATTTGATTATGAAGTCTCGGCTATCGTCATTTTCAAAGAAAAAAAAACAGGAAGGAAGAAATGGTTCGCTTTTGCACGTCATAACTGAAGGTACGTTATTGCCTACATAATGAACTTATACTAAAATATAAGTGAAGCAACGGGAAACAAATGTGGGTGGGTTGGTGTCTATCAGCTTGAGCTCACATTGACCAAGTGACACAAGAGGTCCCTGGATGCGCTCAGGAAGCGGTGTATAAGCCCGATTCAGTGTTGAATATGACTACCGGTTAGTCCTAGACAGATCTAATTAAACTCCTCTTATTTAGCAGCACCCCCAGATTCATCCTTCCTATCACAGTCCTGCTTGGATTACAACTAGATTAGAAGATATTACGCTTTGGACACTAATTCCATAAAAACCTCGACTTCCGCGCAAAGTAAAATAGGTGGCGCGGGGTTGCGAAAGAAATGCGTCAGTGAACTGATCTGATTTTGACTGCTGCTGCAGTCGCAGAATAGGCACAATCAAACAGCAGAGCGGTATTAATTAACTTGACATACGTCAAATTGATTAATATCGCCTTGCTGTTTGATTTGCGGTCTTGTTGAGGTTGGAACTTCAATCGTAGTTTTAATAAAGTAAGTGGGTGTGTCAATAAGGATAATCGCCATGTGCTAACGGCTTATTTTGTTTTAAACGCAGACTGCATTTGATCAAAATGCACAAACCTTACTGGATTCATAGAAAGGGCCGCAATGTTACCGATTAATTAAAACAAATTCTCAATTCACCTTGATCATGCAGTGACTTGTAGCATTTTCTTAAGTTGTCCGCTTAAAAGAGATCGGGAACTGTCATTTAAAATTCATTTGAAACGAACTCCACAGTTGTGAAACAAAGCCAAGCGTATGGATATATTCAATGAATTTGCTTATCCGTATTCGCAAGTCCCGCAGAAACTCTGCTGTAATTAACTCCTGCAGCATGCAGTTTTTAAATCAACATCTAAGCATTTCTGTTTATCGACCTACAATCCCTGCAGGTTATTCTTTTTTGTGTGCAGTTGTTAAAAACTCTATCCTCGGAGGACCATCTCACTATAAACAGAAAGAGAAATGGGGATGTTTCATTCTGTGCCGTAACTTCCAGAACCAGAAGTGTACCAATGAGAGTGTCCTTACTTATGAGCTCATTGAACCACAAAGACTTTCCAGCAAGATTTTGGATGACGAGTCCTTTAAGATTGGCCTTTTTGTGTGTCGAACCACTTGGACAAAAAGTCGCAGGTATCATGTCAACCATTAGTAAAAAATGGGGCTTGCAATCGTTAAATGATACTTTAAATGTGTTTCACCATATTTCTGAGAACCATGAGTTTAGAGAACTCAAGTTTTAAGATTCAATGGACACAATTACTCAACGAAAATTTTGAATATGAATAAAGTAGTTTATAATAGATCTAGAGGATACAGTGATTAATTCCGTATGCTGCCTTTAGCAATGTATGTTTTCAATTGGATGCAGTTATTGCAAAGCCCAATAAGAAAAACCAGCGGAAATTATAATAACTACTGAGGTTGATTGGGTTAAATTCAAAAGTATGAGGCCTCTTTTGGGCGGCACGATTATTGGTGTAAAAGGCCATGAAAATATATAGCTTTTCAAACGGAAAGTATTAATCTTCAATGGAAATGGAGACGTAAACACGATAAACTACTCTGGTAAAATTGATTAAGACTGTATATTTTATGCCATCTATTGAAATCTAATCATACATCGCTGTTTACAATAGTAATAATAGCGTGTTTTTATGAATTGGTGCTATGATGCGCTTAGAAGCATCTTATCTTCTGAATGTTTAAAAATATCACTTCTGGAAACGTTGAGCTTGATGTATTGTACGGAATATCATTAATTTATCCGGGACCATCTGTTCAGTTACATGTCCGATGTGTCATGCAGTCCAATTTCGAAAATGAGAACGATCGCCTTTAAAAATTTGAACCAGAATTTCAATCAAGGTTGTCAGATAACTAACGACTTCAAATGCCACAAGATCGCCTCGGCTTTGAATTTCGAATTCGTTAGACCCACTGATATGCTTTTTACCACCGATCGCGAAGTACACCCCGAGGGCACTCATTGAAATTGGACATTTACGCGGCGATTATCCGTTTTATTTGATTTACTTTGCAAGAGTAGTTAAATATTTTCTACTGTGTACTCCGAAGTATTAGAAAATAGGAAGGGCATGAAAACAAAATCATCATTGCCATTTTTAGCAGCGCTCATCTTGCTGCACAGTGAAAGCCCTACAGCTTTGCGAAATGGCATAGCGACGGCGCTCTCCTCAGGCCTATTGTATCCTTAAAATAATTCTAACCTTCCAAAAATATTTTTAAAGACGATTTGGGTAAATCAGAATTGTTAAAATTCGTTTTTTGGCAACCACTTGACCACTGAAACTAGCCCCACTTCCACAATTATTCTGCTTTCAAATTCACGTGTAACAACCATTAATTTCTCGCCTTCACGTATTCAAAAAGAAATAGCTCACCTTAAAAATTCACATTCGGTTGGAACTGATAACATTCCAAACTCACTTATTAAACAGTTACGGGATTTTTCACCTTTACTAAGCAGGTTACTCTCAGTATTTCTCGAAAATGGTTTCTTCCCCGATTATTGGAAAACTTCTATTATAATACCAGTTTTTAAATATGGTTCCCGCTCAGGCATGCATAACTATCGCGATGTTCATAAAACGCCCTCTGTTGCTTAACTGTTCGAAAAACTAATTGCATAAAAAATCACGGATTTTTGCATAAGCAATCAAATTATCAACTTTTCGCAACACGGCTTCTTACCGGACCGCTCTTGTGAAACCTGCCACATGTCTTTTCTAAATCTACTAACCTCTCCTCGTAATAACCATCTATCTGTAGTAGTTGTCTTTTTTGATCTTAGTAAGGCATTTGATAAAGTAACTCATAGACGACTTCTAGCAAAACTAGAAGCTAAAGGATTTTGTAGTCCCCTTACTGACTTTATTAGATCATACGTATATGATCTAAAACAAAAACGTTTTAGTGTGGTCCCCATACTCAACTGCTACCCCCGATTGTGAGTGGTGTCCTTCAAAGGTACCGTATAAGGTTCTTTGTTGTTCTTACTGTGTATAAATGATATATCATCGATTGTTAAACATTGTAAATCTTTTATGTATGCTGATGACCTCAAATGCGTTAATTCCTTCTCTAAATCTACGACGGAACGGTGGCTAAAAAAAATTCATTTAGACTTAGACGCTCTTTCGGCCTAGAGCTCCACATGGCTAATGAAGTTCTCACCTACTAAGTGTCACTACATGAGTTATGGGCCTGTTAGGCTGCCGCAAACTCTTATTTTTGAAGATTGCCCATTGATTGAACGTTCCTCCTCCAATAAATGATATCTTTCGCCTCATGCCGATAGAATTACGGACAAAGATGCTCAGATTTGCGGTTTTATTTCTTATAATTTCTACCTACCTGAAATTAAATTAAGACTTTATCGTATGTTTGTACTTCCCATTCTTGAATTTTGATGTCCTTTCTTCGGTTTAATGAACGAATCTTGCCGTTGAAAAATTGAAAATGTCCAAAGACATTTCACAAAAAAACTCCTATTTTCGACTCTTTCAACTACTTCCTACTTAGCAAAATGCCAGCTAACGAAGCTACAATTTCTTTGGGTCAGGAGACTTGAAGCAGGCTTTTTTCTCCTTTTTCGACTCAATTATAGTTCCAATCCCGCCAAGCTTTCGTTATTACCCCCGTTAGTCTTCCTTATAACCTAAGAAATTCTGCAAAAATAATACCTCCTCCTGCATCCTCCACGTGTACACGCTCTCTCTTCTTTGCTTCTAGGTATAGTTTTCTTTGGAATAACTTGCCAATTGAAATTAAGTCGTTAACTAGTCTAGCTGCATTCAATCGAAGACGGTACATTTATCTTAACACTGATTCTATTAACCTTTTATTTTCCTCATCTTTTCCAGTAGCTTTCCACTGACTCGGAGAAAGGACCATCGGCCATTTAAGTGGCCCACTTGAAACAATATTTTCGCTACCTCGAGTCGCCCATGAACTATGATGTCTCCGTTTATCACCAGTCATCCAAACGATGACGTCATTCGGACGTTCACATTCAGTGGTCCACAGTCTTAAATGCTACCATTTCTTTGAATACTTACCATCATCAAACTTGGTAATTTTCTCCGCTTTTGCAACCCCGACGATGGTCTTCAGGTTCAATTGAGGATCAAGGCGGTTTCTGATGGTTTTGCCTCTTTGATTGGTGGACTATGCAGTCGGCAAGGTCGGATCTCGATGATGATCTCATGACCTCTACTGTCCCCTCTTCGTTTTGTCCCTGGTGTCCACAATAAGTTCGCCCTCTCTCACCTCCACTGGTGGTTACAAACAGTAGCTCTGACTGCTATATTATCGCTCACACAACAAGGAACGTTTCGAACCCTCATACGTTGTCAGCAACATCACAGCACTATCCCATTGCATCTAGCTATTAATTTTTTAGTGAAGCAGATTTTTTTCTCCTATTATTTTTTTAATTGGCGGCTCGATGAACTCCGCCTCCAATTTAACCGTAGGAGTTTTTTTACTGCTTCTTTTCTAGTTCACCGTTTATGTTAAAGATGGTTGACTATTGTTTTAAAAATGGCAAATCGTTCTGAATCGGATATGCCTACCATATTGTTCATTTCTGCTGTTAATATGGCTGCTCACATAGTGCAGCAATTACCCACTTTGTATTTATTTATACCGCGATACTAAGTTTGAAATGACGGGGCTGTCTGTGCCTTAAATATACAATTTATTTATTTATTTATCAGAATTCAATTCTAGATCCTTAGATGCTGAGGACTTAAGTTCATTGACGTATTTTCGTGAGATTTTATTTCATACGCCTAAGCGATCAAGAACAAATCATCTGGACGTTTAATGATCTCATTCTGAAATGCTACTGCAGTGTAACCCTACGCTATCACCTGACCATTATTTCCTGAGCAGTTTTTTCTCCTACCTTCTATTAAAAAATGAAGGCCTATTGAACTCTGCCACCATTTTTAAGGTAGGAGTTTTATCCCTGCCTTTTTTTTCTAGTTCACTATTAATTTCAAAACATCGCTAACTGTTGACATAGCAGGACAAGTTATGTCTAAATTATTAAGTATTTGTACATTTTATCTGCAAACATTGTCATAACCTTATTTCGTTACTAATGTTTGCTTAAACAGGGTTTTGCCGGTGCTAACCAAATATAAATTCTAAATTCTAAATTCCTTTTTCGTAAATTCATGGCATGACAGATATGTGCACGGTTACCCAAAATATCGTGTCAGAGCACGGTGTCGACCTACAGACCATCGACAATTTAGCCGCGCGCGCTAACCACTTGGCCACCGCATCAACACGATGAGTGATATCGCAAAGATTAATTGATTGTATGGGCGGACCACATGCCGACAGAATTTGTAGTGGATGCCATGGCTTGGCCGGCAAGATCAATCATCTCGAGGAAGAGATTGAGAAGATGAAATCCTGTTACGGTCTAGTTTGGCACAGTTGACGATAAGAATGAACATATTGGACGGATAACTAGAAGTAGGGCAAAAGGAAATCATGTAAAAGGTACGCCAGCAACAATTTCCGTAGCTGTTACGGTAGCCCCAGAACAAACAGTGAAAATGCAAGACGAAAAAAACCAGCGAGATAACTCGAAAAAAAGAAAAAAAAATCTGTCAGTAAAAAGACCAAGATTAATAGACCAGGGCTTCCGAGACATATCTCCGCCAAACCCACACCAGAAACGATGACGAGCGTGCCGACTATCACGTTAGACGCCGTGGGCCCTGAAACTATAAACGAAGCATAAAAATCCCAGCTTGTCAAACCAAGTACGAACAGTGCTATCGATTCCCCCACTAGAACTACTCATTACAATGCGCTGCCCTCTGTGCCAGGTGTTTCTCCCAAGGCTGGCAAAACAGGCCACGAACAAGCACCATCTCCGCCATCCCCAGCGAATAGTGTCCGATTTATACATAATTTAGCGAACAATATCCCAATCGTAGATGCAAATCAAATTGATAAGGAAAAATGCCTCACTATATAGGGACTTCCGGAATTAAGTGCAATCACATCCATGGAGTAAGTTTCGGATGACCTAGTGCTCTTCCAGGACCTACTTCATATCCTTTTGGAACCATCTGAGGCAGAAAGTGATCTAAAACCTTCCGCCTTGGAAAACGGACAGAAAACCCACTAGAATCCACACGCCCTTGACCTCTCAAAGTCGTGCTGGTCAGTAGCGAGCAGTCAAGGCTCATTCTTTCCAGGCGATTTAGAATAAAAGGCTCCAGCCCTGGCGTTTTTCTTTTTCAACGGGACTTCTCACCAGCAGAAAGGCGGCAAAATGTCGTATACTAGTTCTAGAACTGAGAAAATGGTTCAGCGAGGGGGAGCGGAATTTGATTATCCACAACAAGCAAGTTCGGCAGCGTCCACCATTCTTCCATTGGCAGGTCCGGTTCGGATGACCACGCAGCCGAGGCATTTACTAAAGGCTCGAGCCGCATTGTAACTACATGTAGCTTAAAATGGAAGTTAAAATTCATGTACACCAATGCGCAAAGCATGTTATAAAAGTTTGACGAGATGCAGATCCATGTCTGTGATCTCTCACCAGACGTTATTTCCTTGACAGAAACCTGATTGTCCAACCACGTGGATGACCGTGAGTTTACTATACCGGGCTACCAGCTATTCAGAAAAGACCGGGAAGAGCGTCAAGGAGGAGGCGTTGTAAACTACGTAAAACACGAACTCCTAGTGTCAGAAAAAACAGAACAGTTTGCATGCAGCTGCGAAGCTATTTGGCTCATTATAAAGGTGCCAAGATCACACAGCCTTGAAGTCCCGACCGTCTACCAACCACCAAGAAGTGACTTCGAGGTTGACGCTCACCTGTTAGAAGAGCTAGAAATATTTGCTTCTCGATTTGACGTCTTAATAATGGGCAGCTTCAATGCACCGCTCATTGACTGGAAATCAGTATATGCACGTGGTCCAGAACTAGCTTTTGACTGACGTTTATTAGACATGACACTGATGTCATTCCTCACTCAGCACGTCTTATTTCCAAAGAGGGTGCGGGAGGGACAGCAGTCAAACTGTTAAGACCTGGTGTTTACGAAATCGCCAGATAGTATTGATGAGGTGCAATGTCTACCTCCCCTTGGTTGGAGTGACCACGTCGTACTTCACTGGGACTACTCAATGTTTTCGGTGCCTGAACAGCCCACCAGATTAAGAAGAAATATTTGGTGAGGGGACTTTGATCAAATGAAGACTCGACTCAACAACATCAAATGGGAATCAGCTTTTTTCGGCAATGTGACCGAGGATTGGAAATGGTTCAGTGAGTTATTGCATATTCTCCTCAGCAACGACTGCCCGATTTCACGTAAGAGACTGGATAAAAGACCCCAGTGGCTGACTCAAACGTTGAAAAAAGAAGTGAATTAAAAGCGAAGGTTGTGGTAGAAATCACTCGCTGATGAGTATCCTGCGTCCATAAACGCAAACAAGTTATGAAAGAACAAAGTTAAATGACTTATCCTCAGGACGCGACAAGATTTCGAAAAAGACCTGTTGAACCATGCAGTGGAAAATCTGAAGTTATTCTACAAGTGTATTAGAAGGAGCACGTGTAACAGGGACACATTTCCCTTACTAAAGACTAGCGAAAACCTAGAGATTAGTGAGGATGGAGAAAAGCGGAGCACCTTTCAGAATTCTTTAAATCCATCTTTACGAGTAAAAGCGCATTTAATCCTCCCGACTACGACTTAGATGAGGGTTTTACAATAGAGGGTGTATCTTTCGATGAAGCTAATGTTCATAAAGAGCTGTTGGCTCTGAAGGAGTCTAAATCACGGGTCCAGATGATAAACCGTCAAAGTAACTAAAGGAACTTGCTGCGGAACTGGCCAAAACATTGTCCATGCTTTTCCAAACCTCGTTCGAAGCCGGCACGTTACCTGCTGATTGGAAATCTGCACGAGTCACACCACTATATAAACGTGGCAGCAGGAGCAAATAATTACAAACCAATTAGCCTCACCTCGATCTGCTGCAAAATCATAGAAAAAATAATATAGCGAGAGCTAATGCACGTCTTAGAGCTGCATAAATTATTATCCGATGCGCAGCATGGATTCCGAAGCGGCAGGTCTTACGTAACAAACTTGCTCTATTGTTTGGAACATTGGACGCGAGCAGTTGATGAAGGAAATGCGCTGCACGTAGTCTACATTGACTTCAAGAAGGCATTCGATAGTGTCCTACACCAGCGACTCCTACACAAACTCAACCGAACAGGCATAGTGGGTAATCTGCTCAGATGGATCAAAAGCTTCTTATTTGGTCGCGCTCAAACCATCCATGTCGGTAACCAGCAGTCGGCGGAGGTTGCGGTTGAAAGTGGTGTTCCCCAGGGCTCCATTCTTGGCCCTAACCTGTTAATTTTGTACGTTAACGATTGCATCAATGAACTGGATTGTGATGTCGCCAAGTTTGCGAATGACATTAAGCTATGGGGGTCATCAGAACTGCAGCTGACGTAAAGCATTTGTAGAAAAATCTAAACCGACATCAAAAATGGTTAAAGGACTGGCTTTTGCCGTTCAATGAGAACAAATGCACTATTCTACGAGTCGGTAGAACCAGCACTCGGAAACTCATGGAGTACTGCCTGAATGGTATACCATTGCAAGACGTTGACGCGTAGAAGACTTGGGAGTGTGGATCTAGAGCTTCCTTAAACCCTCGCTTCATTTTTCAAAGGTAGCCAAGTCTTCGATTTCAGCCGTGTATCTTGTCAAGCGGGCTTTCTCCGCCTTTGATAAAGACTGCTTTGCCAAAGTCTTTCGAACTTTTGTGCGGCCGCAACTGGAGTTCGCTATCCAAGCTTGGAGACCCTGGACCGCTAAGGATCTCAATTTCCTCTAAAAGGCTCAGCGGCGTGCAACCAAACTTGTCACTGGACAGGGCTCATTACCCCATGAAACCCGATTAGCTTACCTTGATCTTTTTCCCTTGAGTTACAGGCAGCTACGAGGTAACCTGATACAAACATTCCGTATCATCCGCGGTCAGGGCTGCTGCCTCGTACCTGGAGACTTCTTCCAGTTAGCAACAACCACGAACTTGAGAGGTCATCCACTCAAACTACGCGTAACTGGGGCCAGCCTGGATACAGGAATGTTCTTCTTCTCCAGGAGAGCGGTCGACGCTTGGAATGCTCTGCCTCTGGATGTTGCTATGGCTACTTCCGATGAGCTTTTTAAGAAAAACCTGGACCAGTATAGCATTGCCCACTATTATATCACCAGATATTCTTAGTCACGTCCCAGTTTAATCACAATCTTATTATTACAACATTACTTCCTATATTTAAGTACCATTTTTATAGCATTTTTATTATCTCAAACTCGTCACATATGCCTCACTCACGAGAATATTGTCAACAACAATAGCATGTACTCATGCTACTCGTAATATGAAAGTACATATTTATGTTTAATCTCTTCGATTAGCCAAAAGCTGCTTATTTTCCGCACGCTATTAGGTAAACCAACTTTTTTACACGTTAATGATGTACCAGAGCCCTTTTAGCCAACCTCTGCTTATTTTCCGCACGCTTTTATGTAAACCCACTTTTTTACATTTCATGATGTACCAGAGCCTTTTTAGCCATACTGTAACCAAGAGGGAGTTCAAAGGCGTTTGTCTATCTTTCCCTTACTTATCTGAACTTAACTGAACATGTATCCACAAACAGCATTCACCCAATCAACTGAGCAAGTGGACACTGACTGACACTCACTTAACTCTTATTCACTCACGCCCACGTCATCCTAGCGGACAGAGGTGCGAGTAGACCCACAACCTGCCGCTAGTCTGGGCCTCTGACCAGTACTGACATTTTCTACAGAAAACACAACTGTTAATGATGTTTTTTCTCTTCTCATCACAAAAGAAACTCAGTCTGATAATTGCAGTTCTTTGAGCACAATCACTGCTTTGATTCTATATACCCAAAAGCCTTGGTTCCTCAGGGATTTAACTGAATTATGGAGCCGTATATCCATGCTCTTCCACTTGTCCCAGCTGCAACTGAAATTTAGATATTAAGACTTCTGTTAAGGGTGTTACGTATAAATATATCTTTTAAAAACTGATTAATTTAAAGGTTTTCTAGTTATCAACGACACAACGATAACCCAATCTGCGAACGGGAAAGCTCAGATCTTGCTTTAAAACAGTTTCTGTTGTTAATTTGGCCAAAGATACCAATGGGAACGAAGTTGAGAAGGTGTCAACTATTGAATACAAATAAGGAAACACCACTGACAAAAAAATATTGGTCAAACAGCGCCGCGAGAACTAACCAGAACATTTGACTCTTCGACCAACAACCGAAGGCAGGAGAAGAGAAACAAGGATTTCGCGACCCTTTTAACATGATTGTAACATTGCTGTTAAAAAACCCAATATCAGAGATATTCTATATCGATACCCCAGATTTCCACAAAACAATACGAATTTTACCAATTGATACCCAAAAAGGCAATGCGACTTCATCAGCCGTTGACCAATTACATGTGTTGCACACTTCCCGCCTTGATTCATTTTTACATCAAGCGCGACCTGCTTGGAGGTCGCGTTGTTGACTTAGGGGACAAAGGGAAATCTACGTCTGCCACTTAGTGGTCATCTTATATCGATCGATGAACCCTAATTCCAGTCCCACCTGTAGGAGCGTTGAAATTCTGAGCAGTTGGTAAATTTTTCTGAATGACACATGTTTAAGCGAACGAGCATTTTGTCGTCTAACCACATTTTTCAGAACATTTTTTAGCACGAACGATAGATGCTTTTCACGCATATGAACTGTTTTGCATGTTTGTTGGCGTGGGAGACACCTTTTTAGCAAACAAAATTATTTGTGTACCGTAATTCAAACTACCTGTAAGAACTGCACAGAGTGTTTTCAAAGGCGACAGTCCGTAAAAGGCCGTATATGTATTTCTGCGAGGACTTTCGATTTGTTTGTCAATATAATGCACTTATATTGATCAGTCGGCCCAATGATTTCAAGCAAGTCTTTTTGCATACTGTCGGAACCTTCGAATTAAGATTCAAATTTTTGACCTCCGTCGATCTTCACCTTTTGACGTATATTGATTGACTGGATGCTGTTGCGCGTATGAGACGTTTATACTCCAGTTTGCCAAAACAATACCATCATCCTCGGAGGGTTATTCTTAAATTCTCGCTGGAACATTAAACCTTACCACTTTCTCGTTTTAACCACCAGATCTCCCTAGACTACCAACTCAATAACGGCTGAGAGGTTTGGAACATTGCTTCATAAATTCAGTCCTATAAAATTTTTGTTTATAATCTCTTTATAAGCATCCCACATCACCACAAACTAGATATTGGCATCGAGCTTGTCGAAAATGTGAACTTCGAAAAAGTTACGGCAATGGGAATCGAACCTGATCACGCCAACCAACAGGTGAGGGAGTCTACCACTAGACCATGCAGGGACAGTGTTTCATGTCAAAATTTTAATTATTTAAGCAAAACATATCACCAAATACCTTGCAAGGATGAGCATTTTGTCGCTCATTTTTCCTTCTAATAAGCGATCAAACAGCTAAACAGTCATCAAAGGCGTGAAGAATGCAGATGAAGGTTGTGCCGGTTATTTAAGTATACTACAGAAAGTACTAGAACTCAAAGCTTATGTGAACATGACAATACTACTTCAGTCAACCATCCAGCTTCCAAAAGAACCAGAAAAATATAAGTAAAAGAAAAAGAAGAAGGTTTCTAAGTAACGTAAAAGGGATCCTACAGCAAGATGGCAGAGATAGGAGGACGATTTCGTCGGTGGATGTTTCAGTCCATTTGAGTCCAATAAGACAGCATGGACAGCCACCGATTCCACATTCGACTGTAAGGATACATTGATCAAAACCCTGATGTTCCTGCACTCAGACGGCCGTAAAATTTCACCATTACAACTAAACCCACGGGCCTATAACACCTGATGTTCTGTGCATCCGAAAACAACACTGAGCTGGACAGTGGAGCCAGCTCGAGCAGGTGTTCATCGGACAATGTCAGCATTTCAGATATCGGTGAAGTTGCCGCTATGTCAAGGGACAGATGTATTGTGAACGAAACAGAGACGAAGAAGGATTTTAACGGAATGCTATCTATGTCACAGTTAGAGCATGGCAACCACTTGTTACCATTCTCGGGGAACGAAATTACTGCGACATCGAGAGACTCGCTGGACAGAGCACAATGCCTGACAGTTCAGGGACTTCCCGAATCCAAAGTCGGTACTCACATACACATAACCCCCCACAGGGCGACTCCCTGCAGACTTAAAACTCTTCAAATGTCTCCTCAACGGACGTCTGCTGACCAGTGAGGAATTTTCAATACTCAAGGCCTGTAGACTTGGAAGGTTGTCAATTGAAATATCAGAGCATCCACGTCTCCGACCACTCAAGGGATTGTTAGCTACTCAAGAACGAGTCAGACGTATTTTTTCACGATGATTCAGAATCAAGGATATGCACAACTGCATTTATCTTCTATCGGTTAACACAAAATCAGAGAAGAAAACGTTGACAATTAGTTTTGGAACTGAGAAAAACGATCAAATAATGTCGCGTCCTCATTTCGAATGAGAGCACAGAAGGTTTCGTAAATAAATGATCAAACTGCAACACAATAATCCCTCCTAAAAATCTGAAACTTATATTTGTGTACATCGCCGTATAGAATATACTGTATAAATTATATGAATTGAAAAACAATCTATGATAGTTCCTCCTAAATAATCTTTTCGATAGAAACCACGTGGTCTGAAAAAGTGGATGATGGCGAATTGGCACTACTAGGATTTCAGTTGTTTCGAAGAGACAGGAGAGGTCGTCATGGAGGAGAAGTTCCTATTCTTTAAAACACGGGCTGCTTGTGTCAGAAAAAACGGAAAAGTTTACAAAGAGCTCCAAGACAATCTGGTTCACTATAAAGGTACCGGAATCACATAGCCTTGAAAGTCCGACCACCTATCGACCACTGAGAAGTGATCTTATGGCTGACGCTCGCCTGTTAGAATGACTAGAAAGATTTTCGCCTCAACATGACGTCTTGATCGTACGCGACTTCAGTGCACCGCTCATTGAGGGGAGTTCAATATACAAACGTGGTCCCGAACAATATTTTGACTATCTATTGGACATTCCTCAGCACTTCTCATCTCCCACGAGAGTGTATGAGGGTCAGCAGTCAAGCTGCTTGGACTTGGTACTCACGAAATTGCTGGATAGTGTTGATAATGTGCAATGTCTACCTCATCTACGTCGAAGTGAATACTTCGTACTTCGCCGGGACCATTCAATCTCTTCAGTACCGTAACAGCCCATCAGATTTAAAAGCAATATTTGCCGTGATGAATTAGATCAAATGAAGGCCAAAATCAACAACATAAACGTGTAATCAGCTTTTTTTTATCAACATAACTGAGAGCTGAGAATGGTTAAGTTATTTATTGCACATGCTCCTCTGAAACTATTGCCCGATTTTACGCAAAAGACTAAAAAAAGACCCCAGTGGCTGACTAAAGCGTTGGAAAATTAAGTAAATAGAAAATGCATATTGTGGAGGAAATATTTCGCTGATGGTCATCCTATGACCAAAAACGCTTACAAGGCGCAGAGGAACCAATTTAAGTGACTTATCGTCAGGGGCATGGAAAAAAATTCGAAAAATACCTACCAGTCTGTGCAGTAGAAAATAGAAAGTTATTATAGAGTTATGCAGAAAGGGGTATGCGAAACGTACAATGTTTTCCGCTCTTACAGACAAGCTAAAACCCAGAGAATAATGCGGATGGAGAAAAAGCGGATCACCGTTCAGAATTATGTAAATCCCTCCTTACATATGAAAGCGCATTTATTCCACTTGAGTGTGACGTCGATGAGAATCCAACAATTAAGGCTACAGCTTTCGATGAAGCAACTGTTCGTTAAGAGCTGTTAGCAATAAATGAGTCGAAATCAACAGATCCAGATGACATAACGCCCAAGTTACTGAAGGATCTGGATGCGGAACTAGGTAAACCAGTGTCCATGCCTCTCCTTCCTCATTTGAAGCCGATAGTTTATCCACCGATTGAAAATCTGCACGGATCGCACCGGCTATATAAAGATGGCAACAGAGTCTCTGCAACTAATTACAGTCCGATTAGCCTAAAATGCTATAAAAGCATGAAAAAATACATCAGCGCGAGTTAACGTGTTACTTAGAGCCGCATAAACTATTATGCGATGCGCAGTATGGGTTCCGAAGAGGCAAGTATTGCGTGACGGACTTGCTCAATGGTTTTTAACGTTAGATACGGGTGTTTCATGAAGGAAATGCGCTGCATCTAATCAAAATCGACTTTAAGGAAGCATTGGATGTTGTCCCACATCAGCGACTCCTGCACAAAGTCAGCCGAACAGGCGTTAGGAGCAATCGCTTGAAATGGATCGGAAACTTCCTATGTGGTTGCTCTCAAACTGTTCATGTCGGTGACCAGAAGTCAGCGGAGGTTGCGGTTGAGAGTGGTGTCCACATGGCTCAGTTCTTGGCCCTATTCTATTCACGATATACGTTAACGACTGCGTCAGTCAACCTGATTGTGACGTGGTCATGTGTTTGGATAACAGTAAGCTATAGAACATCATCTCAACTGAAGCTGACGTGGAGTTTTTGCAGGCGAACCTAAACTGACTTCAATAGTGCTCGATGGACTAGCTTTTTGACGTTCAATGTTAACAAGTGCACTATTCTACGAGTCGCAGAACCATCACTCTGAACCTCATAGTTAACTGCCTGAGCGTATAACACTACAAATAGACTTTTTCTGCCTTTGATGAAGTCTTTCAAACATTTTCGGTTGCAATTGGAGTTCGCACTTCAAGCTTGTAGACCCTGAACCGCGAAGGACCTCAGCATCCTCGAAAAGGTTCGAAGACGTGAGACCAAACTTGTGAATGCATAGGACTAATTACCCTATGAAACACGGTTGTCTAATATTCATCTCTTTCGCTTGCGTTACAGGCATCTCCGAGGTGAACTGAAACAAACATGCCGCATCATGCACGGTCAGGACTGCTGTCTTGTACCCGGAGATTTCTTCCAGTTAGCAACAACGACGAAATTGAGATTTCGCCCATTCAAAATTTGTGTGACTGGAGACGTGCTGGACATACGAAAGCTCTCCTTATCTTAAAGTGGTTGAAGCTTGGAATAATCTACCTCTGGATGTCATTATGTCTGCCTCCACCTAGATTTTAAGCAGAAGCTGGATCGGTATAGCAGTACCCACTATAATACTACCCGATCTGTTTAGTATTGTCCCATTTAAAACCGAATAATTATTGCAATAATAATACGTGTTATATTTAAGTATAATTTTTATCGAATTTCTTACTATGTCAAATTCATCATATATGATTAATGACATCAGACATCTTAGTCCACAGCAGCTTGCTTTAAGTTAAATTATTTATGCTATTTGCAGTATTTGAGTAATCGTTTATGTTTATATTTTTAGAATAGCAAGCGTTGGCTTGTTTTCCGCATAAAATTATATAAACAAACACTTTTTGAATTTTCCTTATGTATAAATGCTTTTTCTAAGCCACACTGTAACGAGTAGGGCACTCAAAGGCGCTAGCCTATATTTCCCTTTATCAACTGAATTGCACTGAGTGCATTTAACAAGTTTGACGAACGCACTCTTTCGATTATTCATCAACAGGCCTTTACAGTAATAAAATGGTAGAGTAACACCAGTTTAAACATCCAATAAACAGTAAGCATGGGGTAGAGAGATGAGGGGGTTCAGGGAACAGGGTTTGTGGTCTAGTCTTATCATGGGGCAGAGGGAAGGAGAACGTACCTTCGCCAAACTTGACTTCTTAAATGCTTACATGGGTATCACCGCTGATCTTGAACTGAATGCCTTTATTTAATCTACACTTTTTCCATCGCCAAAGGACACTTGATGAAATCTACTCATAGTGAATCTCTGATGTAAATGAGAAAGAGAAGTAACCATGCAACGAAGGTTATGGCACTAATTATCAACTAGGAAGCCAAATAATTATATATTTACATCGCGCATTCTAAAGCCCTGTATGAACGAACGATTTGGTAGTATTCTTTTCAAAACAAGGAAGATTTGAACTGTTGTTTCTGGCATCGTCATTGGTATTGTAAACATCAGTACGCAAATTCTAGCGGAAATGCTTTGTAGTGATTTGCAGACCACCCGTGCACACTATCCAAATAATTATATTATGGGCTACACTGTGACCTGAATATTTGCTTCAGTTTTGGGAACTCTTCTGCCATACAGAAACATCGCCCGAGAATGTCCGCTTGACAGGATTTGCAACTTCCTGCATTTGATGCGTTGCACTGTGGTTGTTGAAGCAGATTAGGGTCGCCAGATCTTGATGCTTTTTTTAGTAGTCTTGCAAGCATATCAGTCGGGTTCGTACACACATTTGCTAAAAGCGACTGAAGATTTCTTCGGTCATAAGGGACTCTAGAATGACAAATTTAATGGACACCCCGAATCTTATGTGGGGATGACAGCATGGCTTACTGTGTTCAAAATAGTTGCCTATCAACTTAATTTATACGGTTGATCAGTGGCACCGTGGATACGCATACGCTACCGAATTCTAAGATTAAATGTAGACACTATGTAGAGCTCAGTAAGTAGTTACTTATTTAAACAAACACTGGTAATCCTGAAGAAGTCATGATGTGTTCTTCAGCATTGCTGCAAGTAGACAGACAAAGTCAGTTGTAAAGCTTTTTATATTGTGTAGATTTATGCATGCATCCTCTTAATATGGAAAATCCCGTGCTGTTAATATCAGCGAGCATCAGCGCGAGTGGTCGTCTCCTTCGAAATTCTAACTGTGTAGGCCGAGGTACTAAATAAGTACGCATTTAACGCCTTAAGACTTTATACCTTACAGTGCACAACCAAATAACATACGAATATTAACGACAAAGACAATGGAGTCGCGAATGTTCATTTCTGGTTTATTAGTCGTCATCAGTCAGCCATATCCAATCCTCCCTGTTTCAACACTTGAGGATCAAACCCAAGACCTGTGAGCTAGAAGTCAAACGCTCTCAACATTGAACCCGCGGCTCGTTGTTCGCTCGATAATATTAAAAATGGTAGACTAGCGCACATAAAATAACAAACTGATAAAAAACCGAATCGGTGGAGGATGCGGCCACCCGTGGAGCGAGCATGTCCATGGCATTAAAATCAGAATAAATAAAATTAGCTGAAAAAGCACATATTCAAACCTATTTAAGACTAAAATAAAGAATAATAAGAAAAATAAAAATAAAAAGAAGAAAACCGACTTATTTTTCTACTTCTTACTTCTCGAAGCTCGAAGCCGTATGGATAAATATTATTTTATTATGACTGTTATGTTTACGTTCCTAAACGAAGATTCTAAGTAACGTAAAAGGGATCCTACAGCAAGATGGCAGAGATAGGAGGACGATTTCGTCAGTGGATGTTTCAGTCCATTTGAGTCCAATAAGACAGCATGGACAGCCACCGATTCCACATTCGACTGTAAGGATACATTGATCAAAACCCTGATGTTCATGCACTCCGACGATTGTAAAATTTCACCATTTCAACTTAACCCACGGGTCTATAACACCTGATGTTCTGTGCATCCGAAAACAACACTGAGCTGGACAGTGGAGCCAGCTCGAGCAGGTGTTCATCGGACAATGTCAGCATTTCAGATATCGGTGAAGTTGCCGCTGTGTCAAGGGACAGATGTATTGTGAACGAAACAGAGACGAAGAAGGATTTTAACGGAATGCTATCTATGTCACAGTTAGAGCATGGCAACCACTTGTTACCATTCTCGGGGAACGAAATTACTGCGACATCGAGAGACTCGCTGGACAGAGCACAATGCCTGACAGTTCAGGGACTTCCCGAATCCAAAGCCAGTACTCACATATACATAACCCCCCACAGGGCGACTCCCTGCAGACTTAAAACTCTTCAAATGTCTCCTCAACGGACGTCTGCTGACCAGTGAGGAATTTTCAATACTCAAGGCCTGTAGACTTGGAAGGTTGTCAATTGAAATATCAGAGCATCCACGTCTCCGACCACTCAAGGGATTGTTAGCTAATCAAGAACGAGTCAGACGTATGTTTTCACGATGTTTCAGAATCAAGGATATGCACAACTGCATTTATCTTCTATCGGTTAACACAAAATCAGAGAAGAAAACGTTGACAATTAGTTTTGGAACTGAGAAAAACGATCAAATAATGTCGCGTCCTCATTTCGAATGAGAGCACAGAAGGTTTCGTAAATAAATGATCAAACTGCAACACAATAATCCCTCCTAAAAATCTGAAACTTATATTTGTGTACATCGCCGTATAGAATAAACTGTATAAATTATATGAATTGAAAAACAATCTATGATAGTTCCTCCTAAATAATCTTTTTCGATAGAAACCACGTGGTCTGAAAAAAAGTGGATGATGGCGAATTGGCACTACTAGGATTTCAGTTGTTTCGAAGAGACAGGAGAGGTCGTCATGGAGGAGAAGTTCCTATTCTTTAAAAAACACGGGCTGCTTGTGTCAGAAAAAAACGGAAAAAGTTTACAAAGAGCTCCAAGACAATCTGGTTCACTATAAAAGGTACCGGAATCACATAGCCTTGAAAGTCCGACCACCTATCGACCACTGAGAAGTGATCTTATGGCTGACGCTCGCCTGTTAGAATGACTAGAAAGATTTTCGCCTCAACATGACGTCTTGATCGTACGCGACTTCAGTGCACCGCTCATTGAGGGAGTTCAATATACAAACGTGGTCGCGAAACAATATTTTGACTATCTATTGGACATTCCTCAGCACTTCTCATCTCCCACGAGAGTGTATGAGGGTCAGCAGTCAAGCTGCTTGGACTTGGTACTCACGAAATTGCTGGATAGTGTTGATAATGTGCAATGTCTACCTCATCTACGTCGAAGTGAATACTTCGTACTTCGCCGGGACCATTCAATCTCTTCAGTACCGTAACAGCCCATCAGATTTAAAAGCAATATTTGCCGTGATGAATTAGATCAAATGAAGGCCAAAATCAACAACATAAACGTGTAATCAGCTTTTTTTATCAACATAACTGAGAGCTGAGAATGGTTAAGTTATTTATTGCACATGCTCCTCTGAAACTATTGCCCGATTTTACGCAAAAGACTAAAAAAAGACCCCAGTGGCTGACTAAAGCGTTGGAAAATTAAGTAAATAGAAAATGCATATTGTGGAGGAAATATTTCGCTGATGGTCATCCTATGACCAAAAACGCTTACAAGGCGCAGAGGAACCAATTTAAGTGACTTATCGTCAGGGCATGGAAAAAATTCGAAAAATACCTACCAGTCTGTGCAGTAGAAAATAGAAAGTTATTATAGAGTTATGCAGAAAGGGGTATGCGAAACGTACAATGTTTTCCGCTCTTACAGACAAGCTAAAACCCAGAGAATAATGCGGATGGAGAAAGCGGATCACCGTTCAGAATTATGTAAATCCCTCCTTACATATGAAAGCGCATTTATTCCACTTGAGTGTGACGTCGATGAGAATCCAACAATTAAGGCTACAGCTTTCGATGAAGCAACTGTTCGTTAAGAGCTGTTAGCAATAAATGAGTCGAAATCAACAGATCCAGATGACATAACGCCCAAGTTACTGAAGGATCTGGATGCGGAACTAGGTAAACCAGTGTCCATGCCTCTCCTTCCTCATTTGAAGCCGATAGTTTATCCACCGATTGAAAATCTGCACGGATCGCACCGGCTATATAAAGATGGCAACAGAGTCTCTGCAACTAATTACAGTCCGATTAGCCTAAAATGCTATACAAGCATGAAAAAATACATCAGCGCGAGTTACCGTGTTACTTAGAGCCGCATAAACTATTATGCGATGCGCAGTATGGGTTCCGAAGAGGCAAGTATTGCGTGACGGACTTGCTCAATGGTTTTTAACGTTAGATACGGGTGTTTCATGAAGGAAATGCGCTGCATCTAATCAAAATCGACTTTAAGGAAGCATTGGATGTTGTCCCACATCAGCGACTCCTGCACAAAGTCAGCCGAACAGGCGTTAGGAGCAATCGCTTGAAATGGATCGGAAACTTCCTATGTGGTTGCTCTCAAACTGTTCATGTCGGTGACCAGAAGTCAGCGGAGGTTGCGGTTGAGAGTGGTGTCCATATGGCTCAGTTCTTGGCCCTATTCTATTCACGATATACGTTAACGACTGCGTCAGTCAACCTGATTGTGACGTGGTCATGTGTTTGGATAACAGTAAGCTATAGAACATCATCTCAACTGAAGCTGACGTGGAGTTTTTGCAGGCGAACCTAAACTGACTTCAATAGTGCTCGATGGACTAGCTTTTGACGTTCAATGTTAACAAGTGCACTATTCTACGAGTCGCAGAACCATCACTCTGAACCTCATAGTTAACTGCCTGAGCGTATAACACTACAAATAGACTTTTTCTGCCTTTGATGAAGTCTTTCAAACATTTTCGGTTGCCATTGGAGTTCGCACTTCAAGCTTGTAGACCCTGAACCGCGAAGGACCTCAGCATCCTCGAAAAGGTTCAAAGACGTGAGACCAAACTTGTGAATGCATAGGACTAATTACCCTATGAAACACGGTTGTCTAATATTCATCTCTTTCGCTTGCGTTACAGGCATCTCAGAGGTGAACTGAAACAAACGTGCCGCATCATGCACGGTCAGGACTGCTGTCTTGTACCCGGAGCTTTCTTCCAGTTAGCAACAACGACGAAATTGAGATTTCGCCCATTCAAAATTTGTGTGACTGGAGACGTGCTGGACATACGAAAGCTCTCCTTATCTAAAGTGGTTGAAGCTTGGAATAATCTACCTCTGGATGTCATTATGTCTGCCTCCACCTAGATTTTAAGCAGAAGCTGGATCGGTATAGCAGTACCCACTATAATACTACCCGATCTGTTTAGTATTGTCCCATTTAAAACCGAATAATTATTGCAATAATAATACGTGTTATATTTAAGTATAATTTTTTTATCGAATTTCTTACTATGTCAAATTCATCATATATGATTAATGACATCAGACATCTTAGTCCACAGCAGCTTGCTTTAAGTTAAATTATTTATGCTATTTGCAGTATTTGAGTAATCGTTTATGTTTATATTTTTAGAATAGCAAGCGTTGGCTTGTTTTCCGCATAAAATTATATAAACAAACACTTTTTGAATTTTCCTTATGTATAAATGCTTTTTCTAAGCCACACTGTAACGAGTAGGGCACTCAAAGGCGCTAGCCTATATTTCCCTTTATCAACTGAATTGCACTGAGTGCATTTAACAAGTTTGACGAACGCACTCTTTCGATTATTCATCAACAGGCCTTTACAGTAATAAAATGGTAGAGTAACACCAGTTTAAACATCCAATAAACAGTAAGCATGGGGTAGAGAGATGAGGGGGTTCAGGGAACAGGGTTTGTGGTCTAGTCTTATCATGGGGCAGAGGGAAGGAGAACGTACCTTCGCCAAACTTGACTTCTTAAATGCTTACATGGGTATCACCGCTGATCTTGAACTGAATGCCTTTATTTAATCTACACTTTTTCCATCGCCAAAGGACACTTGATGAAATCTACTCATAGTGAATCTCTGATGTAAATGAGAAAGAGAAGTAACCATGCAACGAAGGTTATGGCACTAATTATCAACTAGGAAGCCAAATAATTATATATTTACATCGCGCATTCTAAAGCCCTGTATGAACGAACGATTTGGTAGTATTCTTTTCAAACAAGGAAGATTTGAACTGTTGTTTCTGGCATCGTCATTGGTATTGTAAACATCAGTACGCAAATTCTAGCGGAAATGCTTTGTAGTGATTTGCAGACCACCCGTGCACACTATCCAAATAATTATATTATGGGCTACACTGTGACCTGAATATTTGCTTCAGTTTTGGGAACTCTTCTGCCATACAGAAACATCGCCCGAGAATGTCCGCTTGACAGGATTTGCAACTTCCTGCATTTGATGCGTTGCACTGTGGTTGTTGAAGCAGATTAGGGTCGCCAGATCTTGATGCTTTTTTAGTAGTCTTGCAAGCATATCAGTCGGGTTCGTACACACATTTGCTAAAAGCGACTGAAGATTTCTTCGGTCATAAGGGACTCTAGAATGACAAATTTAATGGACACCCCGAATCTTATGTGGGGATGACAGCATGGCTTACTGTGTTCAAAATAGTTGCCTATCAACTTAATTTATACGGTTGATCAGTGGCACCGTGGATACGCATACGCTTCCGAATTTTAAGAGTAAATGTACACACTATGTAGAGCTCAGTAAATAGTTACTTATTGAAACAAACACTGGTAATCCTGAAGAAGTCATGATGTGTTCTTCAGCATTGCTGCAAGTAGACAGACAAAGTCAGTTGTAAAGCTTTATATTGTGTAGATTTATGCATGCATCATCTTAATATGGATAATCCCGTGGTGTAGTAAAAAGCATATTAAGACTGCTGTTAATATCAGCGAGCATCAGCGCGAGTGGTCGTCTCCTTCGAAATTCTAACTGTGTAGGCCGAGGTACTAAATAAGTACGCATTTAACGCCTTAAGACTTTATACCTTACAGTGCACAACCAAATAACATACGAATATTAACGACAAAGACAATGGAGTCGGGAATTTTCATTTCTGGTTTATTAGTCGTCATCAGTCAGCCATATCCAATCCTACCTGTTTCAACACTTGAGGATCGAACCCAAGACCTGTGAGCTAGAAGTCAAACGCTCTCAACATTGAACCCGCGGCTCGTTGTTCGCTCGATAATATTGAAAATGGGAGACTAGCGCACATAAAATAACAAACTGATAAAAAACCGAATCGGTGGAGGATGCAGCCACCCGTGTAGCGAGCATGTCCATGGCATAAAAATCAGAATAAATAAAATTAGCTGAAAAAGCACATATTCAAACCTATTTAAGACTAAAATAAAGAATAATAAGAAAAATAAAAATAAAAAGAAGAAAACCGACTTATTTTTCTACTTCTTACTTCTCGAAGCTCGAAGCCGTATGGATAAATATTATTTAATTATGACTGTTATGTTTACGTTCCTAAACTAAGATTGCTATCCTAGCTTTGCCAACCCCTTAATTAAGCTCAGTTTTGATTCAAAACATATTAATGTGAGAAAAATTATAAATAATCAGGTGACAAAAACTAGGAAGTTTTTGACTAAAAAGCAAGCAAATTCTTCACTACGACGGTATTGGGGGGGAGGGGGCAGGTAGGAATTAAAATTTTGGACTTATTTGCCATTTCAAAATAGAGGCCAGGAAAGTCTAGGATTTTAATCAGGTTCAACTGCTCAACGTAAACCAAATTATGGATGCGGGCAAAGAGTTTGTTTCAAATACAGTATTAAAGTGGAAAGTAAGACACGATAGAAAAGAAGGGTTAGTTTGAAGTCTTCAAAGTGAGTACGCTTCCCACCAAAACCTGGCAATGCCTAACGGGTATGGTCAGGCAAAGCAAGATCTGGTCCTGGTCATTCCTATTTTTAAGAAATGTTCGTTAAGCATTAAAATTTTTTAATGCGAATTCGCACAGCGGTCAAGGACCCGCCGGAGTTAGTCGTTTGCGGATACTGCGGCTCCCTGGTGTGCTTGTGCGCTCTATTCCAAAATTATAATCGTCCTCTGAATTCTGTTAAGCTGATTTATTATAGGAGGAGCTCTCCGAATCTGTGATGTGGTGTTCCACAGAGCCGCCTCTAAGCGGCTATAAAGTAAGACATGTGAGTTCCATAGATGCTGACTAAATGCGTGTGATATTGGCATGAAGCCGCAGATCAAAGACGCGGCAGACAAATTTAGTGCTTTCCAGAATTCAGACGAACTAATCCTTAAACATAAGTAGTTTCGTTGATTTTGCCGCATGAATTATAGTCCGTACAAAATATGTCCTAGTTTATTGCTAAAAGAAATTTTCCTTGCTGTTGTCGCAACAAAATTAGACTGCTGCCCTCATTTAGTCTATTTCTAATTTCACTAAATTTAAAGTATATTTTTTTCGATCATGGGATTTCAATTGATAAATCATAATTTTTGTATACTCGCTTGAGACATTTTGTGTGGTAAGCAGTGTGCTGACGGAGTGAACTTTCCAAGGAAACGTTTTACGGAGAAAATTCGCTGACAGCATGGTGATAATAGCGTTATTGAAGCAGTACTACTTTATCAAACCCCTTGCTATTTATTGATTTCCAGTAAAACATCTGGTCAGTCTAAAAGCTAGCTTGGTTTCAATGCATCGGAACATTTAATGTGGATACAATTTCTTGGATTTGTATTTAGTGGCCTTGATTTCGTCATACCTGTTTGTCGCAGAAATTAAAGTGGACTTCAACTTCCTAGTTCTGGCGATATCCTCCAGACACTGTCTTTCGTTGCAGCGAAACATTTACTGGCTAGTTTCCACTGCCATACCACAGAATTGTCTTAAATACCCGAGAAGGCTCAATTGGATGCCTTCACGTGCATCGAGAAAAAAAATATTTCAGAAAGGCTCGTTGAACATCAGATCCTCCCTAATGACGATACCCAGACAAGTATCCTAATGATCCAAACTTAAAATCGAAGGTCCCGGGATTGCCATTGACGAATACGGGGGTGTCACACAACCTCTGAAGATGAACATCTTGGCCAAAATACTGAGAGTTACATCGGCAGTTTGATTCACCGTGGCTGGCAGATAAAACACGTCTGGTTTTATTTCTGGATTTAAAAGGTAAATATTATCGTTTAGAGATTTTTTGAATTCGTCCCATCTGCAATATCCTACGAGGAATTTCAAAATAGGAGAAAGACAAAGCTTATTTATTTTATCAGAGACAAGGGTATCTTATCCTTTTCAAGCCTTTATATGCACACAGATAAGGAATAATTCGCTGCTACTTGTTATAAATAATTTATTGAGAAAAAACAGGTATTACTAGTTTACACAGGAATAATAGTGCGCCGATATGAACTTTGAGGACAGAAAGTTGGAATTCCGGAAACAAATGAAATGCCACGGGAAGCATGAGCAAAGTTAAACATGCTAGCAAATTATGCATCGAGAAAAGCCAGGGCCTTAAGGTTAGTTGAACTTGAGATTATAGCAGACAACAAGGATCGAACGCCTAGTTAACATCTTTTTCAATGACAGATCTCACCCAATCAACAAAGTAGCTGACTCGAGTAAACACTGCTGGATAACTTTCGGGTTTTTTCGCATGGGTAGCGGAGACTATCCCGGCGAGGAGCTTTTGTCCATTGTGTTCGCAAACCAGGGGACCTCCGCTGTCACCCTAGGATACAAAAGAAAAAATCACAACTTCCCACACATGTCATACTGAAATATTCCGCATGTGAATGTGAGTAGCACAATGATAAATAACGTCATGGACATGAGGTCAATCTAGGGTGATTCCAAGTGCATTTATAAATGAACTTGTCTTGTTTCTATAGCAAAGATCCATGAAAGTTTCTACAGCATTCTCTCATGCACTAGTGAATTAATTGGCAGTAAAAGCAATCAATATATTTCCTAATTCTGACTGTTCAACGGTATAACCGCATGTCTTCCCCAACTCGCCAGACATAACGCATTAGCTAATTAAGCTTTTTGGTGACGTCTCAGAGTAACTACGATGTCCAACCGAAGTCTTGGCAACAAGTAAAACAGACAGCCGAAGCCTGAAGAGCATTGTTTCGAAGGCTTTACTCCAACCTCGCACACTACTTGTCAAAAAAAACTAAAAGAGACATAAAATAGACGTCCCATAAAAGGACTTACGGGACAGATTCCAGTGTTAGCCCTGAAGAAGCCCGCACAGAATTCCTTGGTCTCTGTGAGATTGATCGGTGCCTTGTACATTTTCCTGCACACTTGGGGAGCAATAATGGGGAGACGCAGGACTTGCATGTACATCTCCGGGGGACAGGTTGCACAGGAACAACCCCAGCCTAGGGCTGTGCAGTTCTAGCAAATAAATATTTGCACAATCAAAGTGTATTTAGGGGTTAGAGCCTACAATTTACTTCAGCTGAAGAAAGTTAAGCAATTCGGAAGTAAGATGGTATAGAATGCCATATTCCAAAGGACTTTTTCCTGCTTTTTGCTGTCGTAATTGAAAGTATAATATGTTGTAAGTAAGCGTATTCAGGATACGATTTGAAGATAGCAGATAAAATCCAATCACATTCACTCGAACAGCTGACAGAGCAGCCAGATATCCAGCCATCGATCTATCTGTGGGGAAAGGAGAAAGGTAACGCACTTCACTACCATTTGTAGGACACAATCAACATGGAAACAGTAATATAACTGTCAACTGCATACACACGTGCGTGTGATGTTAGCAGCTCTAGTACGCACTTTATAACCGTGCATCCCAACTACCATTTTCATGAATTGTGTTCCAGTTTTAAATAAATAAACTCCTGTAAAGGAATTTATCTACAGGAAGGATCAATTTATGTTCGCATTCATTTTTTCGTTCGTTTCCTCTATATTATAAAGCTCCTGCAAAATCAGTAGATGAGCAACTGAGGAGTCGCAAAATGAAAGCATTGACGGTTTCTGACCCCGCGTCCAACTACACTCCATGGCAATTTACTATGTTTGATAGGCAGAGTTCAATAAACATCAGCATTGCGGTTAAGGACAAAATGATTCTGAATTTGTGGAGCTTTGGAAGCGGCTCGTTTTCAAATAAAATGCCTGAGAGGCGCTGGAAGTTCAAGTGCCAGAAGCTGAGGCGTGAATGAAGCCAGGATCGGTGGCTGCAGCTAATTGCTAGACAGTAGCCAGACTATAAAGAGTTTTAAATGAGTTTTCAAATGTAGAAGGTTTCATTGTTTATGTGCAGCGCTCAAAGTACACAAAAATACGTACCTAGACACAGCTTACACCAGCTCTCTCAGACTGGAATGAACACATTTCGGAATTCTTTACAGCACAGAGTTCGATGGTTGATATTTCGTATTCCATGATAATCTATGGATTTTCTTTATCCAAAAGCATAGCGAAAACTCGCTTATCTGTCATTTTCCATAATAATGCGCACATGGTCTGCTAACTTTCGTTCTATCTGTTCTATCAGTAGTGTTTGCGGACCGAAAAGGGAATTGGAAGTGTTTTGCAAATCTGTGCAGAAAGGTTGGACGCCGTGCTAATTTTGCACTTAAATATCTTCTCACGCAATGATTGGTGCAGAAAGTCAGTGTAGGGGTGAGAAAAGCTAGATCTACTAAGTGATAGGAACGATCGTGGAAAAAATGATAATTGTCCTCAGAATTCTGTTTAGCTGATTTATTATAAGAGGTAAGACAATATATTATAGAATGCTGTTTCGATTATTTGTAGACAGTCCGCAAACCACTACTTCATTTGACATCATACTCGTCGTTTGCAGGAGTTGGGATCGACTTCTGTGGTATTCGATCTTCCAACGACTCACCTGACCAACAGCTGGCCAATTCGCATAATTTTCGGTTCCATTCGGCATAGGAAGTACATCCAACGTAGGTATTCGATGTACCAGTATGGGTTCCTTCAATTTCAATAGTGCAATGTCGTTTTCCAGGAAACCTATTAGCGAAAGGATCAACTGAAATAGGCTTGTCAGAAAACAAAGATTTCATAAAGTTGAAATCCATAGAAGCACAAGAAAGGTGAATATTATTTGTAAATCAAAAAAAATTAATTAAATGGAATAGATTTAAACAAATCCACATATTTCAAAATATCACTACGTTAGGAAAACATTAAAGCAAAACGTTAAGCGTCCAAAATGACAAGATAGGCCACTGACCTTCCACATAGTCAGGATGAATAACAATTTTCTTTAGATGATAGAATGTTTGCAGTTTTCTGTATCCAAATATTTTGTTGTATGCCCGGTGGAAGAGACCCCTCAACCTGTCCATGATGGAGGGCTGGTTGAGCATGTCAAAGGAAGAATAGCACAGACATATAACAAGGAGAAGCCTCATTACACTTTATGTCCTTATTATATGTTAAGTAGTTTAGAATTGATGAGTGAATTGCTCAGACAGTGATCTTGTACCGTTATTAGTTAAAACTTCACTGAAATAGAGATGTTTACCGAGCAAATCTGCCTAAAACGTCAGACGTAATGAAAACTAAACAAGTGTTTTTAATTCAAAGTGCCTTATTTGCTCGAAAATTTTGGGGACTTAGGAGAGATTTGAAGACAGATCATGATAAACAGAGAACACAAAGATTGAACTGACTCGTTTTAAGTGAGTTTCGCACTTCCCGTATTCCTTCGCATATGTGCACTAATTAATGAACGCGCGAACAAGGTCAGATAAATGCACCTGTTTAGATGTAGTTCGTGGAGAGCCTTAACTGTGCGAAGGCAACGTAAGTGCAATTGTCATACTAAATCCTTGAAAAATTAAACCAATTTTACAGAGAATTTAGTAAGTTGGAGTTGGTCTGTTTACGGCAGTCTTCCCTACCCACTGCCCTTCGGAAACAGGTAGAATAAAAACCATACTCCTTAGAAGTTTTCGGTAGTAGTAGGTAAAAAGCAAAGTCCGGAGGTGCAATAATGGGACCAAAACTGCCTTCAGCGATATTTTTTGTGAAAAAGGGAAGTGCGCTCTCAAAAACAATACAATTTTTGTTATTGCCTACTAGCCAGTAAAATTCAACGCTTCTCGCTCATGAGAGTAAAGTGAGAAAACATATCTGAGGCCCATGAAATATGTGGTTTTTTTTTCAGCGTGACACCGTATCATTTGGAAGATTAAGCTTCATAGAGAACGTTCTTATTTGATTGCTACAGCCTCCGTCACGGAACTCACTTTCCACAGCGATCAGGTTTTCTGTGTAAGTGAGCGTACAACTACGACCGGGATGGAAATTCAAGAAGCAAACAACTTATGCACGAACAGTACACAAATCAATGATTTCAAAAGCTTTTTTATTAGGAAAAAGTCGGAAATGATCGTTCCTAAAAATCGATTAACAACTCTATAAGCCACAGCATTGACTTCTTGAGACTCGGCGGTCTTCAATGCCACAAGAAGGACTATAACTATCCCTGAAAACGACTTGCCCGTAGGCAGAACTTATCTAACTTTTGATTGTGCCTGCCAGATATCTCTGAAATTTTAACTCAGTTACCGCCACCTCCATTCTTCGGCTTAACCGCATCTTAGATTCACAAGAGTTGCCCACAGCATATCCATACATCGGGTGTTGCAAAACCTGGAGTTAAATACGACTGGATGCTGACGGCCAATAAGCCAGAAATGAGCATTGCAGTCTCCATTGTCTTCTACGGTGATGCTTTTCTGCCTATAATGCGCTAGCCAGTGTGTGGTTGCTGACTGGTCTTGAGCCTGAACTCGAAGAAATGACGGTTCGAGTGTGTTAAGTGACGTAATCGGTGAGCGACCCGCTACCACATGATATACCCGATCACAACCAACAGGACAACAAACCCGTGGTCCAATGAATATGGTATTAGACTTCTAACCAACAGGTTGCAGATTCAATCCGTGGGGATTGCAGCACCTGGGGTTGGGTATGGCTGGCTGCTGATGGCTAATATGCCAGAAATTCCTATTCCAGTCTCCCTTGTCTCGGTCAGTAATGCTATTCTGCCGAAAACATGTTCCTCCTTACAGAACACAATATGAGTGATGGAAGACGGGCATTTCCTTGAAGAAAAGAGAATATGAATTCAAAGGTGCTTTCAGTTATTAAGCAGAGGTTCCAAGCCCACCTTTGATTTGAGTATATAACGTTGAGAACAACAAGCTGGGAAACAGCAAAATGGTTTTGACTTCCTTTTTATTTACCCGTTCAAATATATGTTTTACTTGAAGTTTAATACGTTTATCAAACGATCCAGAATGATCAGCCTTTTTGGTTTTTGCAAACATTATTATGCGTAAGCAACTGAACAAAAATTTGATTATTTGTTAGGAAAAGCAACTGATTTTGGTGGTTTTTCGTTTTTAGTAATATATTGGTGATTCTTCGTTAATGTTCAGATTATGCAGCAGTTTTGGCGCATAGCGTGTATCATTTGTGCCGGAATACCTTGCAGTGACAGCTCTTGGGTGGAATATAGAATAACCCCTCCTCGCATTTAAAGTTCGAATCTGATTTACGAAAGCAAATATTTGTTTAATTTCCGTGCCATAGGAGATTTTCCTCCAGGCCGTTACTTTTTTAATTGGTGGGAGTAGTTTGCGAAATCTGACCGGTATATTTTGCATATATTAGTGCTATACAAAAGAGAAAATATATAAAGAATGTACAACAATGACAGACAAATAAACTCTTGTGGTAAAAACCATAATAATCCATGGGATTTCATACGAACTAGGAGAAAAAATGGAGCAATCAAAACTTAAAAAATACGAATAAAGAATACTGCTTATTCCAGCTTTGAAATTGCAGCTTCCTTTGCTGGAGCAAAATTTCGGTTTAGTAAATTTAATACCTTCAGCTGTATAAGAACGTGAGTCTAATTAAATCCTTATTTTTTAATTAGTTTTTCGGCAATTTTTAAAGTTGAATTTTGGACAAGAATATAATAAAAATAAAACAAGCATTTGAGAGAGTCGCAATATTCCATATTCTCGACTATTTTCATGCAAAGGAACTTTGACTGTGCGCATATTCTTCGTATAGCTGTTTAGGCATACGTCCTCAATGTGCGTTTTTTTAGTAAAGTAAGCATTATTGCGATACACACAGAGATACCGACGTGGAGGTAATAAACTATAACTGCAAAATTGTCGGTTTGTGCGAGCATTCAGGGGCAGAAAGGGTTTAAATGTATTTCTTCAAAGTATAGCCCTTATAGACTTACTCTTAATTTGTCGGTCGCCATTCTGACGTGCCACTGCTTCACATCCAAAAGCCTGGAAATTGAAATAAAGTTGGTGAAACATGAAGCTACTAAAAAGGGTCATTTATATCCTATTTAAAGGCCACTACGCCTGGTAAAAATGGCCAGAGTTGAGTTCTTAGTGGCTGTTGTGCAATTTGCTGAGTGTGGTTGCCAAAGTAGATCAAACTTTGGTTATATTGGCATAACTCTTGCTGGTGTGGGTTTTCACAAAAGCATTTTAAAAACGGTCCATAAACTGTTCAATTGTATTATAATAAACCAAGAAGCCTAGTCAAGGTTTTGTTTTGAAACGACTGGTCCCTGAGATTTTTAGTTAACAAAACGAGGACAAAGCCCTGACAGATAGAATTTCATAATTCAAGTCCCAACTGAACGACGAGGTTTGAGCAAGCAACATATAAATTTTAAAAAGTTAATACAAAATCCCGAAGGAGCATCTCGTATTTAAAGTTTAACAAGGTTCTTAGATCCTTTCCAAGTAGTTATCCCTATCCTCAATGCTCTTGCGTATATGACGAGCAAGTTTTAGGGAAAAAATAAGAAAATTTCGAACAATGAAGCTCACTACTAAATCATTTGGTGAACGCAATCTGTCGGAAGACAAAAGAACAGACAAGTCTATAAGGTATGTTGGTGAAACTTGTTGTAGCACGGGAAAGCACCTGGATCAGACGCAACCCTTGCTGAGATTTACAAGCACTGTGGTCCCAAACTGATGAAACAGCTCACAGCGCTCTTCCAGGCGATGTGGTGCCAAGGACAGGTCCCTCAGGATTTCAAAGGTAGTCACAATCGTACACCTCGACAAGAAGAAGGCGAACCGCCAACTCTGGGATACCCATCGACCAATCTTGCTCTTCCTCGTCGCCAGGATTATCTTCGCCCGCATTTCGTCAATCGCCTTAACGGTCATCTGCAGCAAGACTCCTACTGGAAAGCCAATGCGGTTTCCGCCCCCATCGTGACACGACCGATTTGATCTTTGCCACACGCAAGTTGCAGGAGAAGTGTCAGGAGTTGCAGACTCACCTCGACACAACATTCGGGGATCTTACGAAAGCCTTCGACACAGTGAATGGCGAAGGACCATGAAAGATCATGCAGAAATTCGGTTGTCCCGAGCGATTCCCTCACATGATGCGTCAACTCCACAATGGCATGATTAAGTGCGTCACGGACAATGGAGCCATCTCAGAGGCCTTCGCAGTGACCAACGGAGTGAAGCAGGGCTGCGTCCTCACGCCTACCCTCTTCAGTCTTATGTTCTCTGCCATGCAAATAGACACCTACCGTGACGAACGTCCCGCGATCCGCATCGCCTACCGGAAGGATGGCCGACTGCTCAATTCCCACTCGCGTGTATCCACAGCCACCATCCACGAACTTATCTTTGCTGATGACTGTGCACTTAATGCAATGATCGAAGGGGACATGCAAAAGAGCATGAACCTCTTCGCTGCCACTTGCGACAACTTTGGACTGCGCATCAACACGGAGAAAACGGGCGTCATCCCTCAGCCGCCACCCAATACCACCTACAATGCACGTCGCATCAATGTCAACGGTGCTCAACTGTAATCCATTGATAATCCATTCACTTACCTGGGCAGCAACCCCTTCCGCAGCACCAAAATCGCCAAAGCCAGCTAGGCATTTGGATGCATGCAGAACGTCGTCTGTAATCGACACGGTCTCCACCTAAGCACCAAACTCAAGATGTACAAAGCTGTTATATTGCCGACGCTGCTGTATGGAGTGTAGACCTAGACGGTGTACCAAAAGCAGGCGAGGAAATTCAACCACTTCCAACTCAGCTACCTCCGAGGAATACTGAAGCTAAGATGGCAAGACAGGATCCCGGACACAGAAGTGCTGGAACGAACAGACATCCCCAGCATCTACGCCCAACTAAAACAACTGCAACTGCGCTTGAACGGCCACCTTTTGAGGATGGGCGACGACGAACTACCCGAACGACTCTTCTATGGAGATTTCACCACGGGTTCTTGTCGACAATGGGGTCAATTATGACGCTACAATGACACTCTGAAGACTGCCTTGAAGCAAATTTAGATCAAACTGGCAACCTGGTAGAACCTCGCCTGGAAACGACCGGCCTGGAGGAGGACAGTGAAGACAGGAGAAGCAATCTATAAAGCCAACTGGGTCATCACCGCAAAAGCCAAAAGGGTGGCATGAAAATTACCAGCACCCCGAATCAACACCGCGAATGCCCAAGCCCTCCAAAAATGCCCGTGCTGTCAACGCACCTTCCACGCGCAAATTGGTCTGGTTGGACACCTTCGGACGCAATGCAACAATAATTCGACAACTTCAAATTCTGCGTCAACTTGACCGCGGAATTCACCACAATGTCGACTGCAACGACACCCATGCACACCCTCCACTCCTATCATTCTCACCGCCACTGCCACCCCACTACCACGAACGACAAGCCCCCAGCCCCTCTCGATTTCTCCTACCCACGCTGCGCCCACAACTTCTCCCCACGAATCGACCTGGTCGGTCTCCTGCGAATCCATCACACTGAGACTGGTGAACTATTGCCAGCGAACCAGGGCTCCAACATACAGTCGCCGCGCCCGCCTCCACTGCCCTCACTGCCCCCGCTCATTCACACATCGCATGTGTCTATAAGGTAACATGCATCTCCTTGATAACCTGTGGTAAACCACCGTAGATTAAACCACATCAGCGCATAACACCTCCACCAATATATACACAACATACTCACGATCATCATGTACCCGAGAATATCATGGTTTACTAGAAACCGTGGCTTGGAAGGCTGCCAATCTGACGCTTATATCAGACCACGCCGTCGGCCCAGTGTGTGTTGTGCGTTGCGTGGCTGACAAGTGGACTGGGATTCAGACAGCGATGACTCCTCCCCTATCTCTTGGCTTAGTAAATCCTGGTGTGAGCATTAAGGGGGCCAGGTCGTGCTGTGGTGTGCGAAGACGGGTACGCTGGCCCGTCAGCCAATGCGCCTACTCCTACATCAGAAAACTAACCTGCTCGGACGGTGGTCTGATTGTGGGGGTGGGGAAGAGAGTGTTCTCGACGGCTCAGCACATTTTTCCTTACTATAAGCAATCTGATGCGCTTGAAACTATCACGATGCGCTAAAGGCCGTAACTTGGACGGTTGGAAACTCACGGGATAACTCGGACCGCGGTGTAAGCCCAGTGTGTGCGTTTTTACGCAATGGACAACTGGCGAACTGGGAATCAGGGTGCAATGGCTCCTTCTTAATGTGGCCTTTATCGCAACCCCACTCAGTTGGGATCTGAGTCGCCCGTCTCTGTGTCGCAGTGTTCTTATTTGGTGATGGACCACAGTGCATGGGCCAGCGCCCGCTCCAACCTCTGGTTTTCTTGGCTCTGTCTTGATATCGGGCCAAGGTGGGGGAGTGGACCAGATGCAGCGCGAGTCTATTCTCCCTATAATCCAGCGTGAGTCACCGACCATGCTCAGCATACGGTGGAGATCGTAGAACATGACGGTCGAACTGATGTAGGCCGTTTTCTGACTCTATGAAATCCCTATTTGTAATAGTTCACAATACCATAAATAATGGTTGCTGGCCTCTGTGCTCGTCGAGACTTATGATAGTGCGCATTGGTAATAAGTGGTAATCACAAAGTGAGCATAGGAGTGCATAGCTTATCTAGCCACGTAAAGGGAGAAATGTTTACTCTCCATTTGATTTCTGTATTACGAAACCCTCCATCGAGAACAAAAGCAGTTGCTACTTCAAGTCAATACTCCGGTCAACAAATCAAACATTCCCGTAGGCACTTTTGCAGTTGAGGTGGAAAAGGCCCAAGTTTCTTTATTTTTGAATATTCTAATTAGTAGCTCTGACTGTATAGTCCGACGAGCCTCTTGCCGAGGTGACCTGGCCTCGATATTTGCATATACCTCAACATTTTCACATGAATATGTCGAAAACGCAATTTGGTTCACCGTTTGTGTAACAGAGCTAGAGGGGTGTGTTCACACGTCGACATTCAGGTTAAACTTCAGAAAACTGACAATTTACTTCGTGTAGAAAAGTACTGAGACTAATGTTATCCCTGGAAACAATCCAGCGATCATGCAAAATATTGAAATAGCAACAGAGGAGAAGACTGTATTTAACGGAAGATCCATAACCAGGAGATATTTGCTTGAGGGCTGACAGTTCGCATTCCCACATTCCGAGGGCAGAAAGATATCTGGACAGTTCTCATTATGTGGCGCATTTTATTTAATGCGCAGGTCGCCAATGTCGACCGAGAGGCTGGATCGAATCGATAGTTCGACCGTCGATTTCGACGATGCCAACTCTATGCTCCAATGAAGGGTGGCACAGGTACAGTGACTTGCGCGTGAAGTAGTTTTAAGTGATAGAAGTCTTGCGCTGCAGCTACCGCACTCTCTCTTCCTCCCCACCTGAATCCGCTGTCATGACAGAGTCAAGAAGACCAGAGGCAGGAGAGGACGTTGGTGGCTTGCGCGGCCGGAGCCGACCCTGTGCGTACAACCACACCTGGCTCGGATCCCACGGAGGGGGAGTGCCATAAAGGCAACATTAAGAAGGAGCCATTGCAGCCTGACTCTCAGTCCGCCAGTCAGCCACTCCACACAAAACACACATTGGGCTGACCAAGTGGTCCGAGTTATCCCGTCAACTGGCAACCTTCCAAGTCACGGCTTTTAGCGCACCATGATAGTTTCAAGCGCGGCAGATTGTGTATAGTGAGGAAAATGCGCTGAGCTGTTGATCTCACTCTCTCCACCACCACAATCAGACCAACATCCGAGCCAGTCAGTTGTCTGATGTGGGAGTGGGAGCATTGGCTGACGGGTCGGTGCACCCATCTTCGCGCGACACAGCATGACCTGGCCCCCATAACGAAAACACCAGGATTCACTTATTCAGGGGATATGGAGGAGTTACCGCCGTCTGACTCCCAGTCCACTGGTCAGCCACTCGACACAAACGGCACATACAGTGGGCCGACGGCGTGGGCTGGTGTAAGCGTCAGATTGGCAGCCTTCCAAGCCACGATTTCTAGGAAACCCTGATTTTATCAGGTACATTATGATGATTGTGAGGGTAAGGTCTATGTATTAGTGTAGATAGTGCGCGCTGACGTGGCTTAGCCTTCGGTGGTTTACCGCAGGTTGTCGTGGAGGCGCATGTGTCCCAATAAGCTCATGCAGTATGTAAATGTGCGGGAGCAGTGAGGGCAGTGGAGGCGGGCGCTGAGATGTATGCCGGAGCCCCAGGCACTGGTTCACCAGCCTCCTTGCGATGGATTTGCAGGTGACCGACCAGACCGATGCGTGAATTGAAGTTGCGCGTGCATTGTGGGCAGGAGAAATCGGTTGAGGCTGGGGGGGATGTCATTCATGGTAGTGGGGGTGGCAGTGGCGGTAAGAATGGCAGGATCGGAGGGTGTGTATGATGTATCGGTGTTGCCGGCATTGCGGTGAATTCCGCTGTCATGGATGTGCATATGACCGAAAAGGCCCATACAATGAGTGCATGCGCGAGGACAGTGAGGGCAGTGGAGGCGGCGATCTCTGCTGTGCGTTGGTGCTCCAGGCAATGGTTCACCAGTCCTTATACGATGAATTCGCAATTGACCGACCAGGCCGATGCTTGAGATGAAGGTGCGGTCGCATTGAGGACAGCTGCGGAGAGAGTCCCCATCGCTGATGGTGGTGTTGGTAGTGAAGGTGAAGGCGGTATTGGTTGCGGTGGTGGAGGTAACAGGCGATGAGTAGAGGAATGTTGTCTCTACGATGGTGAGAGTAATGGAATTCATGCCAGGAGTGAGGGTGGGGGAGTCTGAAGGAGGGCTGGCAGAATTTGACGTAGAAGTTGGAATTGTTGGATTGTTGGTGCATTGCGTCCAAAGATGTCCAACCAGGTCGATTCGCGCGTGGAAGATGCGTTGACAGCGCGGGCGTGTTTGCGGGGCCTGGGCATAAACGATGTTGGTCTGGGGGCACTGGTGACTTTCGTGCCGCTCTTTTGGTCTTGGCGGTGGCAATCCGGTTGACCTCATAGATTGCTGAAACAGTTTTACGAATATTCTCCATGCCGGTCTTTCCTGAGCGAGGTCCTCCCAGGTCGCCGGGTTGATTTGCAGTTGCTTCAGCAATTTCTTCAAAGTGTCCTTGTAGCGTCGTTTTTGACCTCCCTGTCGGCGAGCACCCGTAGTGACATCTCCGTAGAAAAGTCGTTTGGGAAGTCGCTCGTCATCCATTCTTACCAGGTGTCTGCTCCATCGCAGTCGCACTTGCCTCAGCATGGCGCGGATGCTGAGGATTCTGGTCCGCTCCAGGACTTCCGTGTCCGGGATCCTGTCTTGCCATCTCAGCTTCAGTATTCTGCGGAGGCAGCTGAGATGGAAGTGATTCAGCTTCCTGGCTTTGTTCGAGTAGACGGTCTAGGTCTTTCCTCCGTAAAGGAGTTTCGTCAAGTCGACGGCCTTGTAAATCTTCAGTTTGGCGTTCAGGTGGATCAAATCTCCATGTAAATAACCCGTGTCACCCACACCCTCCTTGACTGCAGCCACAATTGTTAACCTCAATTGTTTCATGCCTCCCCTGCTTCCCCTCAAGAAGGTTGATAAAACCAGGTACGAAGCGAGAAATTTATATGTCACTTGATTGGGTAGTCAATTGAAATCTAGGCTCCCTGTGCCCGCCTTGTCCCAATCGCCTCGATGCACAATCTGAATGCCATCCAAGTTGAAGATGAGTCCCATCTGCGTGGCATGGGTTACTACCTCCAGAGTTAGGTCCAAACTTCGAGCAACCAATCGGTGCTCATGCATTTGCGTTTAAGGGCACTGCCTGTTTCTTTCGATGTAATTGTACTTCTCGCAGATGCTCTGATGACGGTAAACCATCCAGTTTTACAAACCTAGGCAGGAGACAGCAAAGGCGTAAAAATTCGGGGATAGCATTTATCTCCGCAGTCAGCAGGAGCGTGAGCGGCAAAGGACCCGGCAAAGATCCGGCAAAGATCCGATTTAACCTCGCGTTTAGCGGTGGAAACCATAGCCTCAGGCAAAATTTGTCATATAATGAGAGCTCTCCATAGGACAGAATCCGCATTTAAACCCAACCGATGTAATGATGACTGCAATGAGAAAATGTCTGCAAGCTTCATTTTGAAAGTTATTCGCTCCTCCCTCTAGTTGGGTCTTCAAATGTTGTCCTACGTTTTCTTCAAAAGCCAAACAGTCCATTTCTCCGCATGGCGATGGCACTCAGCAAACTATGGTGACTGTTAAACCGTCCTTGAACGGCTCAGGATTTCCGTTTTGTTAATTTTATCGAATAGTGAACACGACCTGTGTTAGTCGTACACCGGGGCTCTGATACGCAATGGGATCGTCCACGCTCTGGTCTGCAATCAGGTACATTGTCGAGTGCCCTTCCCGCGTGCTTAAACATTCCGAGCTTAACCGAAAGGGCTACGAGTCTCCAACTGAACTGTAGAGCGCTCTAAGTGAACGTTCTACGTTAAAAATATGCGGAACTGCAGTTTTGGTAGGACTGGTTGACAACGCCAGACATACCATAAATGGCGAGTTGAGTCATGCTTGGTTTGTCAGTCACCTTCTGTCGAAACTTTTCCATGTCATCAAAGATGCAACCTAAATTTCGTTATGACGCAGGTGAATTATCAACCGGATCCTGTCCCCTTAGCCCGATTGTGTGTATGTTATTTCATTTTGCCCAATAGTCACCGGATGTCAATCACCGGGTTGATTTTCTATGGACCAAGGCGACCATCCAAGCAAAAATCCGAAGATTTGGCCTAACATATGACCAATTTAATAATACTGGTAAATGCAAAGCTTATCCAAACCGTTCTACTAAAGGCTTACTGACCGGATGAACGATTTCACATTCATGTAAGTGGCCGAAACTAGTTAAGATTTACCGCTTTGATTTCGAATCAGGGAGCTATTGACCAACAGGTTTTTCTCAATGATGGTGGTATCGAATAAGTGTCTCCATTTCCAGGGTATACAGATATGATAGGTGGCGCAGTGAGCCTGTTTTTTTTCGATTAAGTGCAGATTAAACGTTTTACCTGTAAAGGATGTAGAGCAACACTCACCGTATTAGTTCGCCCTCCTCCGTGTAGGCGTACATGCAGTGGGCAGCAGTCAGAATCCACCGGGGATCGATCAGAGTGCCCCCACAGAAATGCTCTAATCCTCCAAACAGTAAAGTATGGAGACCGTTTTGCAGTTTTGCCTGAATGGAGACGATAAAAGGATACTCGGAGTTCTTCGCATTTTGACCACTGATGATGCGACGATATCGATGTAGTTCGGGCTCCTCCGTTTGTTCAACCCCTAAGAAAATAGGAAGGTTTTAACTTCAGCATATGTGAGATGAAGACAGGAATTATTGTTCTGGACATTGCATAAAATATCACTTAATATGGGGTTAAGATTTCATGTTCCAAGTCAAAAAAGATAAACATGTTCGCGTAAGACTATGAAAAGTAAGTACATGTTTGTGGGTTTGTACATATAGTTTTAAGCCCAAAGTTTTGGGCTTTTCGTAGTTGGTAGGACGACCAAAGCAGGACTTGTTCTTAATTAACCGTTGTACTAAGAATATCTTAATTTTCATAAACAATGTATGATCACTGTACCATACAGTAGCGGAGTGCCGAATTTACGTTCACAAGGTCTGTAAAAAAACCGACCATGGACTCTGAACCGACAAACACAATACGGTTCAACAGACAGAAGTGAAATGATACTCATGTACTGAACTGCATTTATGATTGTCATGAGGTGGTTTTAAGTGGTAGCTTTTTACCATAAATTCTTATTAAAATGCAAAAGTTAATCTTTTGGAATATGAAATGGATGGGTGTTTTTTCCTAAAAATTAGCAACTGTAACTTGGTTACGTGCATAAATGTGAAAGCAGACATTTCAAAGAAGACCAACAATATGTAAAATATATAATATGTGCAATAATTTGCAATGCGTAATAAATTTTACGCACTCCAAAAGATACTTGAAGCAAAAGACCCTGACTTGAGACTTGTCCTGCTGACTTGGCAAGTTCAACCCCTATTACGAGGAACAGAGATGAATGGCGTATGAGTTTTCCAAGATTAGGGATGAAAATATCTCCCTTTTTTCCATTGCTCATTCAAATTCGACCACAATCCAGGCACAGGCATAATCCTAGATCAAGACTAAAGCCTCGTCTAAACGCACCACATGACAGCTCAAACGTCGATTTCGACGAGGTCCACCGTATGCTCCACACCAGGTGGTGCAGGGACGGTGACATGCGCACGAAGTAGTTTTAAGTGATAGTAGCCTTGCTCTGCAGCTACCACACTCTCTCCTCCTCCCCCACCTGAGCCCGGTGTCATGACAGAGCCAAGATGACCGGACATGGGAGAGGGTGCAGGTGGCTGGCGAGGCCGGAGCCGCTCTTGGGTGTACCACCACACCTGGCTCGGATCCCACGGTGTGGGAGGGACATAAAGGCCAAATTAAGAAGGAGCCATTGCAGCCTGACTCTCAGTCCACCAGTTAGCCACTTCACACAAAACACACATTGGGCTGACCATGGAGTCCGAGTTATCCTGTCAGTTGGCAACCTTCCAAGCCACGGCTTTAAGCGCACCGTGATAGTTTCAAGCGCGTCAGATTGTTTATAGTAAGGAAAATGCGCTGAGCTGTTGACCTCACTCTCTCCCCCACCACAATCAGACCAACATCCGAGCCAGTCAGTTTTCTGATGTGGGAGTGGGAGCATTGGCTGACGGGTCGGCATACACGTCTTCGCGCGCCACAGAACGACCTGGGCCCCAAAACGCACACACCAGGATTCACTTACTCAGGGGATATGGAGGAGCTACCGCCGTCTGACTCCCTGTCCACTGGTCAGCCACTCGACACAAACGGCACATACAGTGGGCCGACGGCGTGGGCTGGTGTAAGCGTCAGATTGGCAGCCTTCCAAGCCACGGTTTCTACGTAACCGTGATTTTATCAGGTACATTATGATGATTGTGAGGGTAAGGTCTATGTATTAGTGTAGATAGTGCGCGCTGACGTGGCTTAGCCTTCGGTGGTTTACCGCAGGTTGTCGTGGAGGCGCATGTGTCCTAATAGGCCCATGCGGTGTGTAAATATGCGGGAGCAGTGAGGGAAGTGGAGGCGTGCGCGGCGACTGTATGTCGGAGACCAAGGCACTTGTTCACCAGACTCCGTGCGATGAATTCGCAGGTGACCGACCAGACCGATGCGTGAATTGAAGTTGCGCGTGCATTGTGGGCAGGAGAAATCGGGCGAGGCTGGGGGATGAAAATCGTGGTAGTGGGTTGGCAGTGGCGGGTAGAATGGCAAGAGCGGAGGGTGTGCATGGTGTATCGGTGTTGTCGACATTGCGGTGAATTCTGCTGTCATGGAGGCGCATGTGACCGAATAGGCCGATGCGATGAGTGAATGCGCGAGGAAATTGAGGGCAGTGGAGGTGGCGATCTCTGCTGTGTGTTGGTGCTTCAGGCACTGTTTCATAAGTCTCTGTACGATGGATTCGCAAATGACCGACCAGGCCGATGCGTGAGGTGAATGTGCGGTCGCATTGATGACAGCTGGGTAGAGAGTCCCCATCGCTGGTGGTGGTGGTGGTGAAAGCGAAGGCGATGGTGGTTGCGGTGGTGGGGGTAACAGGCGATGAGTAGAGGGAGGTTGTCTCTACGATGGTGAGAGTAATGGAATTCATGCCAGGAGTGAGGGTTGGGGGAGTCTGAAGGAGGGCCGGCAGAATTTGACGTAGAAGTTGAAATTGTTGGATTGTTGGTGCATTGCTTCCAAAGATGTCCGACCAGGCCGATTCGCTCGCGGAAGATGCGTTGACAGCGCAGGCATGTTGGCACGGCCTGGGCATCGACGGTGTTGGCCCGGGGCGCTGGTAACTTTCGTGTAGCTCTTTTGGTCTTGGCGGTGGCAATCCGGTTGGTCTCATACATTGTTGAACCAGTCTTCACGGATCTTCTCCATGCCGGCCTATCATGCGCGAGGTCCTATCAGGTCACCGGGTCGATTTGCAGTTGCTTCAGAGATTTCTTCAAAGTGTCCTTGTATCGTCATTTTTTATCTCCCTGTCAGCGAGCACCAGTAGCGACATCTCCGTAGAAAGGTTGTTTGGGTAGTCGCTCGTCGTCCATTCTTACCAGGTGGCCACTCCATCGCAGTTGTACTTGCCTCAGCATGGCATGGATGCTGAGGATTCCGGTCCGCTCCAGGACTTCCGTGTCCGGGATCCTGTCTTGCCATCTCAGCTTCAGTATTTTGTGGAGGTAGCTGAGATGGAAGTGATTCAGCTTCCTGGCTTGGTTCGAGTAGACGGTTTAAAGCTCCGGTCCATGTAGGGGTATTGTCAAGACGACAGGATTGTACATCTTCAGTTTGGTGTTTAGGTGAATACCGTGGTAGCAATTCCACACGGAGGCCTGCAGTCGGCCGAAGGCCTGACTAGCTTTCGAGATCCGTTGAGCAGCCTCGTCATTGATTCTCGTGGTGCGTGACAGCCTGCTTCCTAGATAAGCGAAGCTTTCCACGTTTTTGAGTTTTGCACCGTTGACATTGATTCGGGGAGCACTGTATTCCACGGTGGTATGATAACAGTTTTGGCTGTACTGATTTTTAATCCAAAATCGGTGCAGCCTGCGGCGAAGAGGTCCATACTCCTTTGCATGTCCTCCTCCGTCACGGTGTTAAGGGCGCAGTCGTCCGCGAAGAGCAAGTCATGGACTGTAGTCATAGATACACGAGTTGAAGCCTGCATACGCCGACTGTTGAGAAGGTGTCCGTCAGTTCTATAGGCAATGCGGATCCCAGACTGCTCATAGCGGTAGGCGTCCATCAACATAGCAGAGAACATGAAACTGAACAGTTTGGGGGCTAATATGCAGCCCTGCTTCACTCCGTTGGTCACTGCGAATGCTTCGGATACAATCCCGTTGTCAGTGACGCGCGCCGTCATCCCGTCATGAAGCTAACGCACCATGTGCGTGAACCACTCAGGAAAGCCGAACTTCTGCATGACTTTCCACAGTCCATCGCGATTCACCGTGTCAAAGGCTTTCGTCAGATCCACGAAGGTAGTGTATAGGTAAGTTTGCATCTCCTGGCACTTCTCTTGTAGCTGGCGGGCGGAAAGATCATATCGGTTGTTCCGCAGAGTCGGCGGATACACATAGGCTTTCCGGGAGCGTGCCCTGCTCTAGGTGACCGTTCAGACGATTGAGAATGATACGGTCGAAGATCTTCGGGAAGATTGTTGTAGTTCCGCCATCAGCCGGGGCCCACCGTGCTTGTAGACTTCCGGTGGGATTGCGTCGGATCCCGGTGCTTTACCGCTGGAAATCTGCTGCGCGGCCTGGATGGTTTCTGGTATGGAAAGTGGCAGATCCAGGTCATTGTTCGTGTCCACTTGAGGGAGCCGATCAATGGCAGCATTGGAGATGGCTGATGAGCAATTAAGGATACTTCTGAAGTGCTTGGCCCAGCACTTCATAATTTGCTGTCAGCAGTGTTGTGCCGTCAGAGCTGAGCAGTGGTGCGGTCCCCTTGATACACGGACCAAAGATGGTCTTGATGGCTTTTAAAAAGTTTTTCATTTCATTGCGGTCCGCATACCGCTGGAGTTTCTCAGCCTTTCGGAGCATCCAGGCGTCCTGCATCTTCCGCAGCCGTTGCCGTACAGGGCAGCAGCATCTGAAGAAGGCTGCTTTGGTAACGTCAGTCCGAAGGTGTACTTAGGCTTTGTGTAGTCCATTCTTCGCCGCGAGTAAGTTGCTGATGTAGGCGTCATTGTCGTCAAACCAGTCCTGGTGTTGACGGCGTGCGCGTCCGAGGACTCGATGGCGGTGGACTGGATAACTTTTCGCAGTTGGCACCATCGTGTTTCCACGGTGTCATTTTTATCTGGAGCATGCAGGTTCTCCAGGTTCTCGGTTATTTGGTTGCTGAAATCAAAACAGTGAGCAGGCAAATTTAACAAAAGAGTATTTAACTTACCTGGCAGCCTCTTACCTTTGGGCCTTAATCGGGGTTGCAGTTGGAGCCTCAACTGGGAGATGAAGAGGCAGTGATCCGTCCAACCATCGGCATCGCGGATTGCCTTGGTTACCAGTACGTCCTGTCGATCTCGCCTCCGGACGAGAACAAAGTCCAGCAGCTGCCAGCGCGCAACCGAGGGTGCATCCACGTGATCTTCTCCCGCGTCGGAAGGCGGAAGAAGGTGTTGGTCAGCAGGAGACGGTGTTCCGCACACGTGTGCAGAAGAAGGAGGCCAGTATCGTTACAACTACCGAGACCGTGGGGACCCAGCACTCTCTGCCAGGCAGCGTGGTCCGTCCCGATGCGAGAGTTGAAGTCACCAAGGACAATTAACTTGTACACCTTCAGCACAGTCACCAGCAGGTCGTGCAGGTCCTCGTAGAATTTGTCCTTCGCCGCGTCAGAGCTCGTCATTGTGGGAGCGTAGGCGCTGATGATGGTGGCGAACTGGTCTCCCCGAAGAGGCAGGCGGAGGCTCATCAGGCGATCATTGATACCCTGAGGCAGACAGGGCAGACGTCCCACAATGTCGTTCCGGATGGCAAAGGCAACACCAGCGTCGCGTCGCTCTCCCTTTTGCCGGCCGCTCCAGATGAAGGTGTAACCAGCACCCACATCCTCCAGCTGACTCTGCTCAGAGAATCGGGTCTCGCTGAGAGCAGCAATGTCCACCTTGTAGCGCGCCAGTTCCCGAGCGACTAGCACCGTCCTCTGTTCCGGCTGGTTGCTCCTAGGATTGTCTAAAAGGGCACAAACAGTCCAGGCTGCTAGTGTGAGTGGACTCACCCGAGCAGCCTGGAGGGTATGGCGAGGGGGATGGGGACGGGGGTATTGTTGTTTGTTTGAGTTTTACGACCACGTATTTTGCGATCTGCGAGCCGCGGCCGGCTGCAGAAGACGTGATAACCAGTATTTGTTTAGGGCACCTTTTTGAGCCCGTTCCTCCGCGAGGAGGCAAGCAGTGCTGTCCCTAAATAGGGCTGCTTGGACATCCCAGACGGCTGTCGAACTCCACTATGGGTCACGGTTTTGTTTTAGTGGGAGAACGACCCGATTTAGCCTGGGCCGCCTACGGGGTTGCTTTCGCCCCCCCACCGTAGGACTTTTTGAGATGAGGAGGTGGAAAGTTCGGGAGTCAGACATACCGGGTGTGGAGGCACACACAAAACCGGAGACCCTCACCTGGTTTAGCCCGTCGGCCATGACAGTTGCCCGGGGTGTGGCCACTGGGAAGAACCCAACTTCGAGGAACTACAGGTGGGAGTTGGGTACCAGTAAGAGGTGGCCACAGGAGCATTCACCACTTGTACGAGACAAATGGAGCGACCAAATGCTATCTGTGTGGTTCTTCCCCTAACTAGTACCCCTTCACCCCACGCACCACGTAGGTGCGCAACAAACAGGATTAGAACTTTATCCACGCTGATGAGTGCTACGAGAAAAGACCGTGGGAACTTGACGCTGATTTCTAGGCTGAGCGACACTGCCAATTATTTCTTCGTCAAGTTGCAACTTTTGGTCACCGTCACAATACAAAAATGCCTCTTGCTTACTAGGACGAAATGAGTATGTGCAGGGCTCTCTCCCAGTTTGTTGTAACCCTCCATCGGGATGACTGAATGCGGGGGTGAACGCAGGGCGCAAGGTGACGTAAATTGCCAGTATGTGCGCGCCACAAACGACTTTGGCGTTCGTTTACATACACTACAACAATACGGCTAGATTTGGAAGCCCAGCCGACGTTAACATCAGTGATTAGTTAACCGGCAGCCCATTGTGGTTTTGCTGATAAAGCTGGCAGTCCTCCAAACGTTTTACGCGATCCCATGAACCAGTATCAGATAAGCACTTTTAGGTTTCCGACGAAACTTAGTGATAAGCAATACCTGACCATCCTGAATTTCGATTGTTGATTAAATGGGATCCAGTTTTCAACGTTCTCTTGAAAGCACTTTTACGACCGAATATTATTCCACTTTTCATTGCCCCCTTATAGAAAAGGGTTGTTAGTTTTATTCTTAGAAGAGCCCTGCAGTTAATTAAAGGTAAGGATGATTTGTACGGCCGCCTAAACAGGACAAGGGAAAAGGAACCGCCTAAAATGCAGGTGGCTTCGCGCTTAATCCCAAGGAAATTATATTTAGGATTAAGATGATGGTAAGGGTAACGTTTAGGGTTAGGCTTTAGTTTAAGGTCTGAATTGGGGTTATGGTCATGCGTAGGCTAAGGGATAAGGCTGTTACTGTTTTAGCTGTGGTGTTTAAATTTACGATAGGGCTAGGGTTAAGATTTAGGTAAAATACTATTTGTATGTTAGGGTTAGTGTTAGCGTTAAACACGGGTATATTTACCCTTCCAGAAATTTACCATATGACTATCTATTTTGAGCGGGCGACCGGCAGCCGGTTCCTATTCCCGTGTCCTGTTTAGGCGGTCATATAATGCATCCCTACCTAGTTAAGTACCGGAAAGCAGAAGCAAGTGACTACAGAAAGCTACGGTTAAGAGTTAGGGCCAGGGGCCCAAGACGTTTTATGCTCCAATGTGCATCCATTTGTTCTAATTTTTTAACCGACTGTTTTAAGACTGCTCACAGCACGATAAAAAATTTATTGTCAACATGCACTCAGCTTTATGAGCTCTTCACGGCACTTGAAGAACGTGGCGATGGTTGGCATCGTGAACCATATGACCTAGATAATCGCAAGCCGATTAACTGAGATTAAGTCCAATTAATCGATGAGATCGAAGCATCCGCTAGGTTCTGGTTTTGTTTTGAATGCTCCAACAAAGATTTCCTTATGAGACTGACAGGGTTTTTGCTGGAGAATGTCTATGCTTATGGGTGGCATTTTCCCTTCACGATTTTTCTGCACAATTAGTCATCAGTATTTTCTACTGAAAAGAATCAGGTCATTTGTTTGCATTTGTCCATACTATACTGCGTAAGTTTTCGGAGGCTCCGTCAGATTTAGCCACCAGGTTACTCCTTCTTGCGGCAGTTCCTTGAAAGTACCTCTCTTCGCTTGATAGGTTCAGCAGATCTATCAGCTTTTCAACTGTAAACATGTCCTGACAGCATTGCCAGAAGGGCAGCTTAGTAAAATAATTAATAATTTCTTTGACCCACTTGTGAAAAATTCGGCGGCCTCGGTGGGATTCGAACCCACGCCAGCAAGGGGAAGGCTATAGTACAGACAACGCTCTAGCCAACTGATCTACGAGGCCCCACTGGGAGCCGTGAGTTTAATCACACTTAATTAATAATTTATTAAGGTTATTTTAACCAGCCTTTTGCATCTTCGAAGTAAATAAACGATCATTAAACTGCCAAAACTCCTGACACTGACCTCCAAAAAGCACTTGAGCATGGTCTGACCTCATTCCTTGACATTGCACTCCTCTGCGTGCAATGTTGCTGGAGAATGCTGAATAAATTCGACGGTAAGAAAAATATAGAAACAGAAGTCGAACAATTGAAGTCCGGGAATACAACTAGGCAGGCGCCATCCGTGCTTAAGAAAGTAAACTTTGTTCGCCAGGATTGGATCTACAGTTAAGGTTTCACCTAATGACTGGCTGGGGTACATTGGAAGCTTTCATCAAAAAGACCATAGGAGAACTTCGATGTTGCCTTGATTTTGTGCAGCGAATTGATGCACAATTCTATCAGTCAATTAACAACTATAAAGATATGTACGGAGACGGCAACTGAATAGATAAATATTCCGAAGTCATTTCTTTTTTGATATTTTGCGCTGGTACCAAGCCATTATCCTTCGCCAAACGGAATTTCAGTGTTCGGTTCCTTGACTTTGGATGATAAAAGCCGCAAGGTCTCTAGGAAGTTCTGTCCCCGTTGGCCCAGTCAACATGGTCGAGTTACCGTTTTCTTCACCGTTGCAAGTAGACGTTTCGCAATATATTCTGGCAGCTATTCAGCCCTTGGCAGGCAATAAACATGCTGATAAGATTCCGGAAGGTTCACCAACTGACCTGCGCCTACCGTTTTAGCGAGGATCCAGCTACGATGGCAGATGTTTCGTTGTCACCTTTGCAAGAGCTAGGGGGTCCACTCAGGGGGTACACATACCTAGCAACCAGAACGAATACAGACAAAATGATTGCTTTCGATGATTTATATGTTCACGCTGTCTGGTTGGATGTGCCGCGGGATCAGCACCTGTGACAACAATGGTCCCCTACTGCCGTTTCGGCCTGCACGAGACACAGTCTTCTTGTCTTCAAGACATTCTTCCACTATCCAAACAATTGTTTGTGTTACTGGCAGCTGCTGGACTACGTCTTCGTCAGGTGAGACCAGTTCGGCACGCTATAGTGACCAAGGCTACACCTCAAGGTTTACGAAGATCAGTTAAGTTGGGTACCGTCTTACTGGATACAGCTGAAGGCCGATTGGGTATTAGCAATCGCATGAATCTGGAACTAGAACAAACGCAAGTCCTAGAAGTGGAAGCCATTGTTGAGACCTGGTGATGAAAACTGCAGGGCGTCATCCACTCCATTATCCTTTAGACCCTCGGTCGCACACACTGATAACTTGAGGACTGGGCCGAGGACGACGCAGAACTCTGTATTCCAAAAAAGTTGGGCTTCAAACGAAGCGCGCCAAGAACAGTACCGACGCCAACAACGCAGCATATTCCCGGTGCCGATGCACGGGGCAGCTGAGGTTGAGGGATATGCAAAATTCTTGGATGATTTGCAGCGCTGAAAAAATGCATACGTATGCAGACAACGATGAGAAACTTCTTGGCGTCCAGTAAGCCACAAATTTTGGAGCGCTGGGAGGGGCCCTTTAGATCCCTCCTCAATCTGCCGCCCAGAGTAACGACGAAGCTATTCAAAAATGCCCCCAAAATGGAAACAACACAGGCCCCATCCATTCTTCCTTGCTGCAAATTACTATCAAAGCCGGCTCATAGCTTTCCAGGGGCAAACCACTGAGGCTCTCAAATCCACAGCAGCAGGCGGCTGCGTAGCTGCTGATAGAAAAGTCCCATATTCTGTAGGGTTTGACTGAGACATCTGAGGCTCCCTCAGTCGGCCGTCCACACTATAAGACAAAGCTAGCAACAAGCCTCCACAAATGAAAACCAACAAAGACCTCAAACACTCAGTCTCGCTCTTAAAGAGCAACACATTTATCCAGCAGATGTCTAGCTGCAAAACACTTTTCGCTGGTTCAATTCCAGCTAAAGTCAAAAAGCTGGCAGCCCATATACCATGGACAACTTCAAATCACCATTTCAGAAAATGTGTAGACAAATAAAATTTTCCCAGAACTTAAAGAACGCCTTCATCGTCCACTAAGACAAAACAATGAGAAGCGGTAACACTGTGTCAACCGCAGATTCAACTCCGCTCTCAACCTTACGGCCCCTAGGTACTCTGAAGGAACTGAGTTAACCGCCGAACTGTTCTTCGCGGCCCTCCAGCTGCAAGAGGAATGCAAAGAAATGCTGACCAACAGTGTACCAGATTCTGGGATCTGGCAAGTGTCTTTCGTATCCTCAAATATTTTTGAATCGGATAATTTTGCTGAAATAAGGATGCCCTGAGTGATTTGGGCAAATTTTGAGACAACTACGGGTTAGGGTGATGACGCGGGTCAAGAAAAATGGGAAGTTTCGGAACCATGTGTGATAAGGAATGGGTAAGACAGGCTTGTAAGTTCATCCACACCGTATTCGTTCAGATGCTCTCCTCCGTGCTTATAAATGCCTACTGGGAGGAGTGGCTAGAAAGATCCATAGATTGCGTAACTGATGGGCGCGTATACGCGACGTCTCGCAGTTCCGAGGCCAGGCTACGTGTTCTCTTATTGGCGTATGACTACAGACTCCACCACAGGAGGAAATCAGACATGCAGCGGAGCATTAACTACTTTTCTTCCAGCTGCATAAACTTCGAACTGATCACCAACGCAGTGAAGACATTGCTAATGTATCAACTGACGTTATCTAATGAATAAAAATGGCCCATGATCAAGGTCGTTGGAAATCGCCTCGCATTTGTCGACACGCTTGCATAGCTGAGTAATTCAGTTTTAAGAAGCATCATAATAAACTCTTAAATCACCCACCAGAGCTCCAAAATTTGGCAGAACTCCGGCAGGCTATAACCGTCACTTTGGATCTTCCGCGGATTCCATCTGAATACGAAACTGCAGATGTATATAACCGTCCTCGTTTAAGAGCTCATATATTGGGCAAATTTACGGGCAGCCAACGAAAGCTGAGAGAAATAATATTCATTTCACCTACATACCTGAATACTGTTGTTGTGGTGGAAGAAGACTAGCCCCGTCACTATAGTGACGGAAATAGCCGTCCTCTACTGTGGCCGATGTAACTGCGTTGGAGCGAATACGTAAGAATGGATGAGGAGCGGCTGTCCGAGTGAATATTCTACGACGAAGCCGATCATTATACTGACGCCATCATTATACTGAGGGGATTTCAGTCAGAATTGGCAGGCCTGGTGCACCGCAGTAAGCATTGGGGTGATAATCCACGAAGGCGCTTGATTGCGGGGAAAAAAGCCAGGTGGGAGTCGCAAAGGGCTTCCATGCAGTAGTCAACGGTCGCAAACGCCTATCTCCTATTGGCACGTCAAATTGCTAATTTAAATACGGTGTACGAATTGACCTGCTGGGTATCACTGGATCAAGCATAATGACAATCGATTCAACTCAACTCTCATGGCACAAAAAGTATCAACTTAAGTAGTTATGGAAGTCACCCCTCCCGTTGCATCTTATTTTCGGCCCGGTGTGAGCGGTTATCTTCGCTACAGTCGCAATGAAAACACTGCCTGGACACAAATTAAAACTGCAAACACCATTGTTACCATCATCACTATCCCCACCACCACCGCCGCCACCAGAATTATACCCACAGTTCCAATCTTCCAGCACTGTGACGGTACATTTCAATCCTGCATTGGTCTGCTCAGCCATCTACGAATAAATTGCATCGTGACTGGTGAAGCAGTGCTTGGAGCCCCCATCTAAACACTTAATGCAAGCCTTCTCCATCTACATTATTCTCGAACGTTCAGACACCTCATGGGGCCTATTAGGTCCGATGCACAAACTCGAAAATACGTAGTAAAAACCACCTCCCAGGTATTCATTTTCAAATCACAATCTACGCACAAGCATAGGCGCAACATCTTCAAAATGGGCATCGCCGCGGCTACGTTTAAGCAAAACTGGGGTCAAACCTGCGCTCGGCAGAGTTTATCGAGCTGCACTGTGTCTGCACGGGTCCTTAAATAGTTCCGTAATTGCGTGTGGCAGACCTTAGATAGAGGTCCGTGCGGGGCGTCAGTTACCGCGACCTATTCTCAATCCCCGTCGGTGTGACATGGACAGTAGATTGGTGCATAGGAGTGGGAAGCTGGAGAGTGATACCGACACTGACGAGTTTATTTGCACGGCCAATCTGTGCACTCTTCACCACAATAAATTGGACGCGCTTGAGCCTATCATGAGACCGTATCACTTCCGACACGCAAGATTACCAACTGACGTTACGAGGCTATCTTTCTTACGGCTGGGGGCAGGCCGTGCTAGCTCCTTCGTACGTGTCCTTTATGGAAATCCCGTCAAAGTGACACCAGAAGCCCGCCTTAAGTGCGCTTCAATACATAACTAGCATTGAAGCAGGTCGATTTAGACAGTAAGGAGCTATAACGGTGGTATTGTTGAACACACTTCCCACATCTCCCCACTCATCCTGTTCTGCATTACATATTTTTTTTTTTCTGAGCAAACATTGCCTAGAGCATATAGCGTTTTATAATTTGTCAAGGGAATTTGATCTGCCAACTATAGCCATGTCAACGAAACAAAGTAGTCATAACGACCGTTCGTTCATAATGTAAACCTAAAAGGCTAAAAAACAATCAAGACATTCTAGTGGCAAAGTAAAAATAAATTGAAATGCCGATTTCAGGAAAATTAGATCACCCCGGGCAGCCAGGCAGGGATAACCGGATATCTCAGTCTGGGCCAAATAATCTATCGCTGAGCCATGCGCTTACGTCCTGTCTACTACAATGTGGAATATTCAAGCTGGTATTTCGTCCTACATGTAGGACATGTGTGTGGATGCAACCCCTTTGTGGCTTGGAATACTCTAATCGAGGTTGACAGGTCGTGGGCATTTGGGTCGACGATAAAGAATTCTACTCAAAGAATCTGGGCCTGAGGCAGGGATACCTTGAAAAATCAAACAAGTCAAAAGCATCAGTCTGCCCCTTCTTCTGTTTGTTGATAGCCTTTGTCGGGTATTGCCTACTCGTTCCAATGGTACTGCCATGTTGGCCTCTGAACTGAAGTGAAAAGCAACATGGAGCCCGCCGCATCCACGTGGCAGGAAAATCAGTCTAAAGCCGTGAAGCTTGTCTGTCACCTGCAAGTGAACGTCTGAGAATTTTTACACATTCATCACGCTTGTCAGCACCTGCATGTAAGCCATGTTTTTCACAGCACGGAAACCCAATTCTCGTGACAAGTACCAAAGTGGCAACTGTAACTTTTGTGCTGCAATTTGCAGTAAATAAAGCAATTAATCAAAGTATTTACCGGTAATGAGGAAGAAACATTGGTAAATTTAATTCAACCCGATCATCTACAGTAGCCTCTGCAACTTGTCCTCAGTTTACAAATTATTGTGTGACCATGAGTTTTGTTAACTCCAAGTTTTCGGCTAGCACAAAATAATTCTTAATTTAGTGTTGCACGTTATTCCTGTTCAGTGTTTTAAACTTGCTTTCCATTAAAGGATTTACTGATAGGATACGGGAATAGGTATACCCCATACTACGGGTAGTCTTGCGCTAAGTTCTAGGTGGTGTTAGGGTTTTAGGACATTCAGTGTTATGCATCAACCACCTTAGTACTCACATAATTCCTCAATGCAATGAAGCAGTTTTATTATAATAATAATTAAATATTATTCCGTCAATATTTCGAGTCACGCTGTGCATCTTAGTTCAGATTTAACTTCTCATTCGATTTCGGGTTAACTCCCGCTGTTCACTGGTTAAGTGGATTTGGGAAAACAGCAGGCATTGGCCAAAAGCCCAAATCTGGATAAAAACGTTCTTAATATAAAAATTTGGCTTTCAAATAATAGCAATAACAGTAATTGCGGAGTGAATAAATTAAAAGCCCTTTTAAATACAGGCAAATGGAGAGATGTTTCTTGGTTAGACATGGGTCTAAGTGCCCGCCGTGCTACAGGTGGTCTTTCGCACATTACCCGAGGCCGATAGGTTAGAGTGAATCGTAAGGTTAAAGTTAGAGTAAGGTTTATGGCTAGGTTTAAGGGTAAGTGTCGAACACGGGATAGGAAACCCAGGTTGCCTTGCGCTAAATTTGGGGGCGATGAGGTTTAGGGTTGGGCCATCGAAATATGTGTCCTTTCTGGAATTTAGCGCTAAGCCACCTGCTTTACGGGTTTTTTTTGTGTTTTGCCTGGACAATTCCCTTCTGAATGCTCCTTCATTAGGAAGCCTATGGCATCTTCCAAATCTATGAACGGCCGACTCCTATTAAGAGGGATTTCATCCATTTGGCCTGGTTAAATGTTTCATCCTATACCCTACAAAACGTTCCACATCTTCCACCCAGCTTGTGCTGCATTCGACCCTAGGGAAATGTGTAAAACGTTCACAACCCATAGGATTCGAATTCACACACCTAGGTAGCGGTGCGAGTAGAGATCTCCCTAAACCCATCCTCAATGAGGCGACAGAGGAGAATACAGAGGGAATTAAGCATCAGATGAGGACAAAAGGACAGCAAATTTTGATGAGCTGCATCAGAATCTACGCCACAAAGATATGGAAGTACTGGTCAATCAAAAAGATCCCATTCCCCTCCGTGCCAGACCACATGTTTCTCAAAATCTATTCCGGAAGCTGAACTACTTGGGCTACAAATTCTGCTGCATCCAGCATAATTATTCAAATTCGAGCAGACTGATTATCACCGTTTATGCCCACCGGCCTCTTCTTACAAGCAAAGATCTTCTACAACCCCAGAAATACATCGTAATGCAACGAATGAATATGGATATACTTATAAAAATGTGTAATTAGGATTGGTTTATATTTCGATTTATAACGTTTATTCCGAACTCTTAAAGTCTACAGCAGAAAGCAAAATTTATTTTTGCACAAACGGAGGCCTTTGCTGCCATAGTTTCAACGCCGGCCTGAAAATACCAGTAGGCGGAATGCTGATCAGTATTATGTTCAAGACCTAAATGGATAACATGATTAGTTTTTCCAGCACTGATGCAGTTTCTCGTTAACCAATACACACTTTTATATGCGCTCACAGTAATATCTGAATACTTCTTGATAGTAATTCTTAGTATTATCTCGCCAATCCTTTTAACTTAAATGACAATTCATATTTAAAAGGTATCTGTACTGTGAAGGGACCCAAGAATCTGGCTTTTCAGTCATTACCAACCATTTATACACCAAGCTCAAGTGCATGTGTACCTAGGTCCAGTGGATCACCTCGCATTTATTTCACACATTCTCCCTTCTTGAAATACCATGCCAATCTCGCATTTATTTCGCTGCTTGAAATACCATGCCCATCTTTTGATGGATGCGATTAGAACTATGCAATTTGACGTGATAACCAGTCCAGCAGACTAAAAGGGCATCCCGTTGAAATCAGTATTTCGAAGCGAAGGTACGCATTCACAGCTTCTTGCAACAAAACTGTTTAATTTGCTGAGAAATCAATATTCGAAACGGGACTAAATGAATTGGTATTGACCTTTTCAGGTTGTGTCCGAAAATTTTACCCGAATGATTGAATTGAAATAACCAGCTGCAATGAGCTGAGGCATGCCGTGGCACTAAAATCGGTGAAACGAAGGCCTGGGCCTTTAGATTGTACTCCAATTGGGAGAATAATAAGGGAATTGGTCGATAAATAATTGTCCGCTGGGTCAATGTATTAGCGCACTTGTGAAGGACAACCATTGTAACCGAGGCTGGGACGTAGTCCTCATTATCAAAATATCAACTTAAAAATGTGCAGCGGAACCTAGAAGAGGAAGATGCCCCAGGCACCCTCCAGCATAATAAGGAGTCGTCTCATTTAGTAAACCCTGCCCAAATTAGTTTTAAAAGCGTACCACGTTAGTGCCCAAAGAAGTATCGGTTCTGCCCCGGTAGAGAATATTTGTGGTCAAGAGATCACACGAAACAGCCTCGTATGGATGGCCACCGTGCATCAATCGGATGCTGACTCGGGCTGCCCGTGTAGTAAGAATTTGTCCAATGTTACCCAGCGGAGAACAAATTGAGGAGAGAGTTCGTGAACTAAGGCTTCCGAAGGTGGAGAAGATTCCTTTAGATCTGACCATCAACCCTCTTTTCTGACGTAAGGAAATTGAATTCTCGGCAGTTTAAAGTTCCGCGTCGACTTGTTTGATTTCCTTAAAAGTAATCATCTGAACACAACAATTCGAATTATACAAGAGAATTTTTTTAGCGAAGGGATGCAAAATCGCCACACAGACAGGATAAATCCCTTCAACACAGTTTCCCTATTGTTCGCAGTACTTCGCATAAAATCGGGGCGCTGTCTTTGTGTAATTAATTTTTTACGGTATAAGAAGAACTCCATTATTGACCGCTAGAGATCATCTGGCAGCTTTCCCGTGCTGTTAATCCACTGCTCCAAGATACAGCAGAAGTACGCGCTTGATCTTGGAATTAAGATAAATCGTCGACTATATTTTCAATTCGACTGCATATTTCCAAACTCAGGCAACAGTATGTGGGGCCCGTAATGTAGCATGGAAGACGTTGCCAGATGAACATCGGATACAGCTTCAAGCCTTGAGTTTGCGGCAAAAAAGCCAGAAATGAACTTTTCAATAAAACTCGACAAAGAGATCGTGCTCTGTCCAGACAAGGTCCTATGAAAAAAGACCGTTTGACAGCTCAAATCGGATTGGCCAAGACAGCGGTCTTCGAACTTGATGGGGCTTAATTCAGAATTACATTGGCTGTGCTATTGCCCCAATTCTTGGATTTGGACGACAAAAGACCATTTTACATGTCAGACAGTGTGTGTGTGTGTGCCCCTGGGGTGTAGGGGTACTAGTTAGGGGCAGCACCACACAGCTTGCATTTGGTCGCTCCATTTGTCTCATACAGGTGGTGAATGCTCCTGTGGCCGCCTCTAACTGGTACCCAACTCTCACCTGTGGCTCCTCGAAGTTGGGTTCTTCCCAGCGGCCACACCCCGGGCAACCGTTACGACCGGCGGGCTAAACCAGGTGAGGGTCTCCGGTGTTGTGTGTGCCTCCACACCCGGTATGTCTGACTCCCGAACTTCCCATCTCTCCCCCCTCTCAAAAAGTCCTACGGTGGGGGCGACAGCAACCCCGTAGGCGGCCCAGACTAACTCGGGTCGTTCTTCCACTAAACCAAAACCGTGACCCATAGTGGAGTTCGGCAGCCGTCTGGGATGTCCGAGCAGCCCTATTTAGGGATAGCACTGCTTGCCTCCTCGCGGAGGAACGGGCTCAAAAAGGTGCCCTAAAAAAATGCTGGTTCTCACGTCTTCTGCAGCCGGCCGCGGCTCGCAGATCGCAAACTACGCGGTCGTAAAAACTCAAACAAACAACAATACCCCCCGTTCTCATCCCCTCGCCATACTCTCCAGGCTGCTCGGGTGAGTCCACTCACACTAGCAGCCTGGAATGTTCGTTCCCTTTTAGACAATCCTAGGAGCAACCGGCCGGAACGGCGGACGGCGCTAGTCGCTCGGGAACTGGCGCGCTACATGGTGGACATTGCTGCTCTCAGCGAGACCCGATTCTCTGAGCAGGGTCAGCTGGAGGAGGTGGCGGCCAGCTACACCTTCTTCTGGAGCGGCCGGCCAAAGGCAGAGCGACGCGACGCTGGTGTTACCTTTGCCATCCGTAACGACATCGTGGAACGTCTGCCCTGTCTGCCGCAGGGTATCAATGATCGCCTGATGAGCCTCCGCCTGCCTCTTCGGGGAGACCAGTTCGCCACCATCATCAGCGCCTACGCTCCCCCAATGACGAGCTCTGATGCGGCGAAGGACCAATTCTACGAGGACCTGCACGCCTTGCTGGCGACTGTGCCGAAGAGGACAAGTTAATTGTCCTTGGTGACTTCAATGCCCGCGTCGGGACGGACCACGCTACCTGGCAGGGAGTGCTGGGTCCCCACGGTCTGGGTAGCTGCAACGCTAACGGCCTCCTTCTTCTGCGCACGTGCGGAACACCGTCTCCTGCTGTCCAACACCTTTTTCCGCCTTCCGACGCGGGAGAAGGCCACGTGGATGCACCATCGGTCGCGGCGCTGGCATCTGCTGGACTATGTTCTCGTCCGGAGGCGAGATCGACAGGACGTGCTGGTAACCAAGGCGATCCGCGATGCCGATGGTTGGACAGATCACCGCCTCGTCATCTCCCAGATGAGGCTCCGACTGCAACCCCGACGAAGGCCCCAAGGTAAGCGGCCGCCATGTAAGTTAAATACTCTTTTATTAAATTTTGCCTGCTCACTGTTTTGATTTCAGCAACCAAATAACCGAGAAACTGGAGGGACTTGCATGCTCCAGATGATAACGATACCGTGGAGACACGATGGTGTCAACTGCGAAATGTCATCCAGTCCACCGCCCTCGATGTGCTCGGACGCGCACACCGTCGACACCAGGACTGGTTTGACGACAATGACGCCCACATCAGCAACTTACTCGCGGAGAAGAATAGACTACACAAAGCCTACATGGACCTTCGAACTGACGCCACCAAAGCAGCCTTCTTCAGATGCAGGCGCCTTGTACAACAACGGCTGCGGGAGATGCAGGATGCCTGGATGATCCGAAAGGCTGAAGAAATCCAGGGGTATGTGAACCGAAATGAAATGAAAAACTTTTTCAAAGCCATCAAGGCCATCTACGGCCCGTGTATGAAGGGGTCCGCACCGCTGCTCAGCTCTGATGGGACAACACTGCTGACAGAGAAATCGCAAATTCTGAAGCGCTGGGCCGAGCACTTCAGAAGTGTCCTTAATTGCTCATCAGCCATCTCCGATGCTGCCATTGACCGGCTCCCTCAAGTGGACACGAACAATGACCTGGATCTGCCGCCTTCCCTACCAGAAACCATCCGGGCCGTGCAGCAGATTTCCAGCGGTAAAGCACCGGGATCCGACGCAATCCCACCGGAAGTCTACAAGCACGGTGGGCCCCGGCTGATGGCAGAACTCACAACACTCTTCCAGGAGATGTGGCGCCAAGGACAAGTTCCTCAGGATTTCAAAGACGCGACCATCGTCCATCTCTACAAACGGAAGGGGAACCGGCAACTCTGTGATAATCACAGAAGCATCTCGTTGCTCAACATCGCCGGGAAGATCTTCGCCCGTATCCTTCTCAATCGTCTTAACGGTCATCTAGAGCAGGGCCTGCTCCCGGAAAGCCAATGTGGCTTCCGCTGACACCGCGGGACAACCGATATGATCTTTGGCGCCCGCCAGCTACAAGAGAAGTGTCAGGAGATGCGAACTCACCTTTACACTACCTTCGTGGATCTAACGAAAGCCTTTGACACGGTGAATCGTGACGGACTGTGGAAAGTCATGCAGAAATTTGGTTGTCCTGAGCGGTTCACGCACATGGTGCGTCAGCTTCATGACGGGATGACGGCGCGCGTCACTGACAACGGGACGGTATCCGAAGCATTCGCAGTGACCACCGGAGTAAAGCAGGGCTGCGTACTGGCCCCCACACTCTTCAGTCTCATGTTCTCGGCTATGCTGATGGACGCCTACCGTGATGAACAGCCTGGTATTCGCATCGCCTAAAAACTGACGGGCGCCTTCTCAACAGTCGGCGTATGCAGGCTCCAACGCGCGTGTTTACGACTACAGTCCATGACTTGCTCTTCGCGGACGACTGCGCCCTTAACACCGTGACGGAGGAGGACATGCAAAGGAGCATGGACCTCTCGCCGAAGGCTGCGCCGATTTTGGATTAACAATCAGTACAGCCAAACGGTTGTCATGCCACCGTGGAATACAGTGCTCCTCGAATCAATGTCAAGGGTGCAAAACTCAAAAACGTGAAAACCTTCGCTTATCTAGGAAGCACGCTGTCACGCAACACGAGAATCGATGACGAGATCGCCCAACTGATCTCCAAAGATAGTTAGGCGTTCGGCTTGCTGCAGGTCTCCGTGTCGAATCACCACGGTATTTACCTGAACACCAAACTGAAGATGTACAAGGCCGTCGACATGACGACACTCCCTCACGGAGCGGAGACCTAGACCGTCTACTTGAATCAAGCCAGGAAGCTGAATCACTTCCATCTCAGCTGCCTCTGCAGAATACTGAAGATGAGAGGGCAAGATAGGATCCCGGACACGGAAGTCCTGGAGCGGACCGGAATCCTCAGTATCCACGCCATGCTGAGGCAAGTGCAACTGCAAAGGAGTGGCTACCTGGTAAGAATAGACGACGAGTGACTACCCAAGCGCCTTTTCTACGGAGATGTCACTGCGGTTGCTCGCCGACAGGAAGGTCAAAAACGGCGCTACAAGGACGTTTTGAAGAAATCGCTGAATCAACTGCAAATCGACCCGGCGACCTGGAGGACCTCGCCCAGGATAGAATGGCGTGAAGAAGATCCGTTAAGACTGGTGCAGCAATCTATGAGGCCAACCGGATCGCCGCCGCCAAGGCCAAAAGAGCGGCACGAAAGTCACCAGCGCCCCGGACCAACACCGCCAATGCCCAGGCCCTGCCAACATGCCCGCGCTGTCAACGCATCTTCCGCGCGCGAATCGGCCTGGTTGGACATCTTCGGACGCAATGCACCAACAATCCGACAATTTCTGTGTAAAATTCTGCCAGCCCTCCTTCAGAATCTCCCACCCTCACTCCTGGCATCAATTCCATTGCTCTCACCATCATAGAGACCACATCCCAATACTCATCGCCTGTTACCCCCACCACTGCAACCACCACCACCTTCGCCTTTAATAACCCCACCACTACCATCAGCGATGGGGACTCTGTCCTAAACTGTCCTCAATGCGACCGCACATTCACCTCACGCATCGGCTTGGTCAGTCACTTGCGAATCCGTCATACAGAGACTGGCGAACCAGTGCCTAGAGCACCAACATACCGCAGAGATCGCCGCCTCCACTGCCCTCACTGTCCTCGCGCATTCACTCATCGCATGGGCCTATTCGGCCACATGCGCATCCATGACAGCGGAATTTACCGCAATGCCGACAACACCGATACACCATTCACACCTTCCGCTCCTGCCATTCTTACCGCCACTGCCACCCCCACTACCACGATTTTCATCCCCCAGCCTCTACCGATTTCTCCTGCCCACACTGCGCCCGCAACTTCAACTCACGCATCGGCTTCGTCGGTCACCTGCGAATTCCTCGCACGGAGTCTGGTGAACAAGTGCCTGGGTCTCCGACATACAGTCGCAACGCCCGCCTCCACTGCCATCACTGCTCCCGCACATTTACACACTGCAGGGGCGTAGTAGGATACATGCGCCTCCACGACAACCTGCGGTAAACCACCGGAGGCTAAGCCACGTCAGCACGCACTATCTACACTAATACATAGACAATAACCTCACAATCTTTAAAATGTACCTGATAAAATCACGGTTTCCTAGCGGACTGAGAGTCAGGCTGCAATGGCTCCTTCTTAATGTGGCCTTTATGGCACTCCCACTCCGTGGGATCCGTGCCAGGTGTGGTGGTACACCCAGGAGCGGCTCTGGCCGCGCCAGCCACCTGCGCCCTCTCCCATCTCCAGTCTTCTTGACTCTTTTTTTGACACCGGGCTGAGGGGGGGGGGAGGAGGAGAGAGTGCGGTAGCTGCAGCGCAAGGCTACTATCACTTAAACCTAATTCACGTGCAAGTAACCGTACCTGAACCACCCTTCCGTGGAGCATACGTTGGACCTCGCCGAAATCGACGGTCGAACTGTCGGGGGGGGACGGAACCAACGCGCATCTTAACTCTGTTATTAGTACAGCACAGAATATATGCTTAAAAGTTGACAGGGCCTGCAATATACACGAATTGGGCCTACAAGATATGAGAACTGGGTTGATAGAAAATTTGCAGAACGAGTCAATGAAGATCCTTGTCGTTTGTGATAACTTGATAGCAAATATTATGCTCATCTTAATAAGTTAACCACGTATCTAAGGCAAAATTCACATTCAAGGCCGAATAAGATGACCAGACTTGAGTTTTAGCCACTTATTTGCTACCGTTTCAAATCCACTTCATGCATATTTTATAATTTCTGATATTCTTTGTACCCCATAGGAGCCATGTTCGGCACTTCGGACCGGAATGTTAACAAGTGCTCGTGTGTCTCAGTCGCAGTGTGCAATGTCGCGATAGGCCTCAAAAAATTACCGCACAGGCGTGTTATTACGTGGCGGATGACGGGAACCGCACTCGCATTAACTGATCCAGTGCACATTTTCCTCCCAATAATTCCGATTAGGAGAAATCGTGGTTTAGAAGGCTGAAACTGTAGAGATAACCATATCCTTCTCAGGACTAAGGAGGAGGCTGCAATGGCCCCTTCGTAATGTGTCATTTTTTGAAACGCCAGAGGCCAAACTACAGGTCATGTGTCTGTAGGAAGCGGCAGGTGTGGTTTACGCAGACGCAAATTCAGCCCCAAAAGCCCCTGCTCCCACACGCATTTCCAGTCGACTTGCCTTTTTATCCCTAGTTGAAGTTAATGCATGCCGGAGGATATGGTACAAGACAGATGCTGTGGAGGTCTGACATCGCGACAGTGGCGTTCGTTGCATACGATGAGCAAATTATCGATCTACTAAAGAAACAGGTAAAATAAAAAGCTTTAACTATGTCTGGTAGAGCATCGGGTTTTGGAAGGCATGACAAAGACAAATGGGTGTCAATTAAATACAGGATGAATACTTCTTTTCATTCAATTTTCGAACAAATACGCTTGTTGGACGGTGTCGCAACATCCATTGAACGTGACCACTCATTTTAGTACTAATATAAGTGCCCCACCTTGATGCAAGTAGTTGCATTTGTTCGGTACAGAGGACTGGGGAATCAATGGTAGTTCAGAGTGCGAACGAAGAGATTCTCGTGCAATACGCAAGTGCATGAAGATCCTTCGGTAGATGGTTAGTCCGCCGAACCTGACGTTGTTGATCATGAGGATGGGGGTGTCAGAAGTTAATTGCTCGTCAGTCAAAGGAAAGTGAGGGACTTGTGCTCCATCGGTTTCACTCTTTAACTTCTATTTCTGCGACTATCTGATTTAAATATTATGTGATGCAGTTTACTATGATATATGGCCCGGGGAATAAATAAGGTCTAAAATCTCGATCACACGTGCCGCAACACAAACGGTTTTCCTCTGCTGACCATAAAAAGCTCCATCCCCGCGAGGAGGACGCAACTCTGACCTGCACGCGCGTTTTGTTTAAATTGGCACACACTCTCCATGTATCTACCCTCTCCTCTATTCACACATCCACCGTCATTCGAGGGCAAGACGACCGGAGGTTGGCGTAGGTGTAGCAGTTGACAGACTGAATACATCATTTTCGTGTGGCACACATCACCCAGTAGCAAACTTCGCATGCACAAGACTTCATTCAGAAGCTCTCGCATTTCATGTAACTGAGAATACAATAAATGGTACATTTTGGAGCTACTGCGGCCTGGTTTTTATTAATTAGTTAGACTATGACATCATTTCGCAGCGTTCCAAGTCGCAGTTGTTAACGCAGGTTCACAGCGTGTCTCTTCGCTCATAGTGAAGAATTCACGGCTAACTTCGAGCTGGATGAACATCAATCTTTCGCTCCTGCCCCAATTCCCGCTCGCCTGTCCGATTCAAGTTGACTGGGCGTACTGGAGTACCTTTGTCTGGAGCATGCCGGGTTTGAGGTGACCATCTTCCAAAACGTTGGTATAAATCAAACTCAGGGAGAAAAAGTGATTGGAATTGGTTATAAGATCGCCACAGCATTAAACGAGAAGAGGAACGCCGCCCTAGAATTCACTTAGCCTTCCGCTAATTGCCCAAAGCTTCATCGAAATTGTTATCCTAAATCTTATCCTACTTTCCGCCCTGGTCCTAAATTTACATAAACACTATGTCTAGCCTTAACCCTAACGCTAATTTCCCCGGCACTACCTGCATTACGAGTGGTTCCTGTTCCCATGCCCTGCTGAGAGGCCATTTAGCCGACCCTTAGAGAACAAGTAATTGTTAAAATTGTCTGAAATTTTCAAATGATGCTTACTTCTTCTATCGATGCACTCATCAGTCAGAGGCACATCCAGAAGGTGGATACGTCCAACTCGATTTGCAACGAATTATGCTATCTTCGGGCGTTGCACTTGACGGCAGTGTGAATGTCAATTTTTGAACACGATTTTATTCGCAAGATTTACTGAGAATCCCGCAGTTGTAATAATCTAATCTTATATACGCAAGCCTATTGGTGTTGTTTTTAAAGTGCATAGTTTAATTTACATCCTTAGGACTATGTTGTTAGTGCTAGTAGATTTTATTAAGGGAATAGGAAAGAGTAAAGTGGTTTTTATATGAAATGCGCGTCGGATAATCTGTGAGCAGTAAGAGGAATTTCAGGGCTATATCATTTGAAATATACAAGCATTATTAGATTGTTTGAAAACCGTCACCTAAATCTCATTAATTGACAACATTTGAAGAGGAAACTAGTTCGTACACAGTTAGTCGACATCACAAGCGACCAGGCCCACCATCGCCCTTACCCTCTCACTCTCATTTTCATGCATCACTGGTCTGGTTGAGCGTGTCGACTGGACGCTTATGTGATCGGGCACTGCGGCCCTGCCAAAGGCCTACAACTGCCTTGCTTAGTTCCCGAGGAAATAAATGAATGCATTTGGAGTAATGCCTTCAGAACAAACCTTTTCAGACTCGGTTCAAGATCTTGCATGAATAGTTGAGTTGCAATCCATAATTTACTGCGGAATCACAGCGTAATATTCACATGCTGCCAGCATGTGGTTAGTGGCATACAAGCTCAACCCTAACCCTTATTCCCTGGGGTTTAGCGCAAGGTCACGTGTATCGTGGAGGAGGGTCCTACTCCACTGTCATACCGCCTTTTGTGTTAGGAAACAGAAAGACTCAATGAGTTACCATAGTGACAGCACAGGTACTACCTAAAAGTTCAGACACGCATATTTTGTCCATCCGGTGCCGCTGCATGACGCATCTTCGAGGGGTTCAGCTAATCAGTGGGTCCCCCGGGGTACCCTATGTTTTCTGGTACATTAACTTCAATTCTCATGCCCTCTTCCCAGAGAAAATTAATGCGCAACCTTGGAGTAAATCCTTTGAATCGAGCCCGAAAAGCTTTTTATGAAAGAATTCACTCAGGTTGTGCCTTTTATTCCCGAGTAAATAAACAAGGAAAGACAAAGATTTCGGCCAATGTTCAATTCGTTTCAGCACCAAATTTACCTAAAACACTGCGTTAACTCCTGCTCCCACAGTGCACAGCTCTCCAACCAAAACATCCGTCACTGAACTCGAATGACAATAGGTAAGAAAATTTAGCGTGCTAGAATTGAGGTTCATAACAAGTCGTTTCGACTTGAATGTGGTCCCTTTAAGCAGCAAATAATGTGCATAAAAATGAGACCCCACGTACACTTGTGGTTTTAATAGGCTCTAGAAACGTGGAAAATTCCGTTTAAATTAAGGACCACGTTCTTGTTCAGCGCTTTATCTCCACCTATTTTGGGCGCCTTTAGGTAGCCTATGTTAGGGCAAAAATAGGTAAAATAGCACAGACGCTCTTTAACTGTGTCCCATTTGGAATATTTGTAAATAAGTTGTAAGGAGGCAACGAACAACAGGAAGCTTAGCTAAATATGTCAATTAGCTTTCATATGCACAATAGAGTTCAGAGCGGAGACTTACAATGCGATCTGGTCTCCCGAACGCTGGCCAGCAGCAGCGTGAGAACGAGGAAGGCGCAAAGACGCCGCCAGAACCGCATACTGTGAATGCGCACGCGTGAGCGTTCTACTGAAGCTCGAGGGGCAGTCACTTGACCCTTTCAGTTATTTGCGCAATTGTCGAATCGACGCCTAAACCAATAGCGTGTGACTCAGCTGCCTGTACGCACTGGCCGACGCCAGACGTGTCACCACAAGTGGCATTTATTTGGTTCTGGTGTACTAGCCCGCGTCAAAAGTTTGTTTGCGTCGGCGCTCACGAGTCAAGACAGTTCAGTACGTGCAGTGATAGTTTCCGCGGTGGTGTTGCGTAGATGTTCTCCGTGGTAGGTGGCCAACTCCCGGCTGGTTAGAGGTCCAGTGATTATGTCCTCAAGTATTATTACGGCGACAACGCCGAGGATGAGTAGTATTATTATGGTGGTGGCGGCAGCGGTGGCCTGTAACTTATCCGTGTTGGTTCATTCGACTTATTTTTGATAAACTCGGTGGCTTCAGTGGGATATGAACCGACGCCAGCAAAGGGAAGGCTTTAGTAAAACCAACGCTCTAGCCAACTGAGCCATGAGGACCCCACCGGAGCCGTGAGTTTAATCACACTTGGGTCAAGTTACCCACCCACGTTGATTCAAACTAGCAGCTGTTTTGGGGCTTTAGGTTCTTCATGGTTCGTCTGAATTCTGAATCAAAACTACTTAGGAAAAATTTCAAACTTAGCTAGCAATTTGTTGTTCATCTGCATCAGTACTGCCCCACACGTACCTTTTCCAAATGTGTCAGTGTTGAAGGGAACATGAATGGTTAACACCTCTGATAGGTGGCCTGATCCGACTGCTCTCCTAAACTCAACTCTCAATTGTCCAAAGCTGGAACTGAGCCCGTTTTCAACCGATAAGTAGATCAACCGGCGAGGTTGTGTGTGGTAGACTTATCGGGTCGAGGGAGAGGGGGTTCAGGGAGAGCGTACACCTTGTAAGAATGACAGGTAGTTTCATGAGCCTGGTGTACGTACTACCCTCAATAGGCGCCTGGCTGTCATCTGCAACTCCCTGCAGCTATCCTCTGCTTAGCGGTTCTAACCTGGTGGCTGACCCGACCGACTAGCCAAACCAGATTAAGGTATCTCATGTTTGTCTCCACAACCCAAAATCCTGTCCCGCGTCCTGTCCTCTTTCTTCCCCCCCCCCCACCCCGTCAACACACAGGAATCCTACGCAGTGAGTTATAGCGATTTCATAAACAGAAGTTGTGATCTATAATGTAATGCGGCAGACTCCTGAGGCGATTGAGTAGCCATAGTTAACGGTAACACTGCGTACCTTCTGACGAGGGGGTAGTAAAAGGCCTGAAAAAATGTCGAATAATCACACCGTCTGCACGTGAACGCGAAACTTTAAGACAAAATGCAATGCAAAACCAAAAACTATCCGCGTATCTGTCATAAGCTGTAAAATGGACGCCAATCATTTTGACAACCTGGAAAGTTCGTTAGTTTTAGACAGAGTGCTGAGCAACTGAGCAGAAATGAGGATAACTCCGGTCACGCTGTAAGGCGGTCATCGCGGCTCGATTCTTTAAACTGGCACAAACTGAATAGGTCGGTGCTGGTTACACCCATTGGAATGGAAGCCGAAATGCAGAACGTGACGCTGGAGTCGCTTTTGTCATCGTTAAAGACGTCGTGGACAAGTGCATTTTCTGCGACAGGGTATCACATGATCGTCTCATGACTCTGCGCCTACGTTATCGAGTAAAAAACTCATCTTTGTCAGCGCCTATGCTTTCCTTCCCAATAATCAGTCCCGAAAAGGGACCCGCAGGCCCTCCTAGCAGCTGTGCCGAAGGCCGATAAATTCATTTTCCTTCAATGCCCCCGGCGGCATAGGGCACGCAAGCTGGCAGGGAGTGCTGAGCCACTACGGGGTCGGCAGTGCAGCAACAGTGGCAATTTCCTCCTATAGGCCTGCGCAGAACACAGCCTTCTCCTGACGAACACAATCTTCCATTTTTCGATAAGGGAGAAGGTGACATGGAGGTACCTTCACTCCCACCACAGGCAACCGTTCGACTAAGTCCTCGTGTGTAAGTCTGATCAATGTGACGTGCTAGTGACCAATAGGGTGTGTTGTTGACTTCTGGCAAATCACCGTCTCGCTATCTCCATGATGGAGGTGCAACTGCAACCCTGTGGGAGCTGCTTGATCGAGAACAACGGCCATGTCAAGTGCAGAAACGACGCTATAGAAGCGGGCTTTTTTTTCGATCTCGAAGTCTAATGCAGCAGTGACTATCGGAAACGAGGAATGTTTGGGTGAATTATAAGGCTGAAGATATACGAGGATACTTGGACCGCAATCCGATGCTGAATTTCTATGCGTTCAGTGAGGCAGTTTAAGGCCCCAAATTAAAAGGACGGCGCCAATGATTTATTCAAACGGCACAACACTACCGATGGAAAAATAGCAAATTCCGAAGCCCCGGGCCTCAGACGGTCATACAATCTCTGACAAAGTCATCAACGGGCTTACTCAAATGGAAGCTAACTCCAACAGCGGTCGTCTGCTCAGACTGCAAGAAACCACCCGCGCTGTGCACCAGTGGCAAAGCACTATGGGCTGACTCTCTCCCAGCTGAAATCTAGCAACATAACGTCCATCGGCTGGTATACTAACTCAACTCACTTTCCAGAGCAAATTCCTCAATAGGGCGACGCCACCATCGCCCACATAAACGAACAAAGTGAGCGGACAAATCCTTGATAAATGCAGATACACTTTTCTCCACTGCACTACAGGAAGTCTTAGCTGGTGTCCTACTCAGTCAGGTGATCCATCAGCTGCAGTAAGGACATCTCCCCGAAAGTTACTGTGGATTTCAAAGAAGCGAAAGGACCAACGAAATGTAACTCGCAGCCAGCTAATTGCAAGAGAACGGCCAAAGAAATGCTGACCCGCCTCTAACTCATTTTAGGGATTTGATGAACGCCTTCGACATAGTGAATCGCGATGGACGCTGGAACATCATTCGGAAACTCCGATGTCCCCCGCGTCTTAGTCAAATGGTAAAACAACTGTGTTCGTTGTGCCTCTAAAGTATGACACATGTGGAGAAGGGTGCTACGTAGAAGCTGTGAAACCTGGTTCCACGTACACGGCTTTTGGCTATTTCAGAGACGGCCCTGAAAGTGTCTCACCTGCTCAAAATTCATCTGAATTTAAACAAACCGCTTGCATGGTTTTGACGCTCAATAACGACACGTTAACAGTAAAAGTTAGGATAAGATCTTCGGCAAACAGAATACATCGTTAAACCGACCACCATGGCACTTGATCTATCAACTAAGCCTAAAGGCCAAGACGAAGAGGACCATCCTCGATTACGACGAGCGAACTATGTATGCATATGACTTATGCGATAGGTCTTCATGCTTATCTGATTATGATGGCTTGTGCGCTTACAACCCACAAGGTTGTAGTTTAGAACAGATGAACTTTCCAGTCAGTGGAGCAGTTATTAACACGACCAAACAGAATACAAAACATGTAGAGAAAACAGACCAGGGTAGTGTGCCATAATTTATATGGATATACTGTATTATGAAAATATGAAAAATCTCTTTTGCATGAAAAAATAAACAGGATCAAATGGGAAGATATGACAATGCCAGGCAACGATAGCAGTAGCTTTTCATTTAAAAAGTGAGCAGTATGTAGCCAGCTTGATGATCCTTGACTATACACCTAGCAGGTATGTTCGCTATTCTTTAGAAAGCATCCCCGTTGTCGACAGAAAACTGCAGTTTTTTCAGTTCAGACTCGAGGCAATCGAGTTCTGAACGGGTTGAAGCAAGCTTTGAAAGCAGCTTCAGCGGACAGAGCCCAGCCAACGAAGACAGACTGGTCCAATAGAGGCTGCTGGAGTCGAACCATTTTGCCTGAACTGCTGCGACCGCGGATATCTCGCACAGGCCGAGACTCTGCACTGACTTCTCATGCATCTGCATACTGTGGATAGGAAGGGGGAACAATAGGTGGAATGATATGCTTTCAGACAGAAGAGAGAATAAGACTGGTTTTCTAACGCTGATTAACATTTAATTCACAGAACACGTCGTCTCATGAACCGAAGGTTATTCCAGTATATAGTTACATTCCTGGTTTTCTCCGACTTCCAGCCACTGCTAATCTGTCCATATTTTAAAAAATTCCTTCTACTACCCAGAAATATGGCAGATCAAAAGTGTGGTCTGCCTCTCGGTGCACAAAAGTGCGTCAGGAATAGGAGATAGCCATACAATCAGATTGATTTTAAAGAAGGCAGAGCGACTTCGCCAGGAAACCTCGTTCCGGATCATTAGTTTCTCGAAAAGGGGAAATGAAGGGTCAGAAACATTAGTACAGGAATTCGGCCAAAATAAGTAACTATGGCATTTCCAATCGCACCGATAAACGAGTCCAGTTGTCAAAAGTACAAGCGAAATTAGCAAGAGTGACGTAAAAAGGCATACAAAACCCTGATTTACTACAAGCATATTAAGATCGAGTATCGGAATTGATTTAGCTGACGCAAAAGTTCACAGCGTCGCGAACTGGTGACACCTAAGCTCTCGGCAGTTATTGTGTGATATCGGTGACGGCCAGAAAAGTGATCCCCACTCAAGGCCTAACTACCTGTACTCCCTTTTGAAATTAACCACAACGGTGATAGCGGCAGCCTTCGGACGAGCCGACAGTGAATGGGTGGATGATTTATGGGTAGATAAGTTTCACTGCCAAAGACCGCAAATGTCCTAACTGACGACAAAATTTCGTGCTCGAGACTGCCAACCAGCCGGAGCACTATTACGCTTCCGAGAAATAAATTCTCCAAACAGCACATCCCGCCGGATGGTTTGGATGGTAGTAACTGCACATACTCGGACCATCATTTTCCACTAACGCTTGCGGTTAGACAGAATTAGGGTAGAACCTATTGTGTGCAAGACACATCAATATTTTCTCCAGCCCCAACCGATGCTGGAGCCATCAGCCCTTGGACAGGCCCAAGGAGGGGGAAACCTCTCCCGAGGTGGAAGTGCTTCGAGTTCTGCAGCGTTTGGGCTCAAGCCATATGTTAATGTAGAGGTGACTACCAGTGTCAAAGAACAAAAGGTGTGTTAGTATAGTAAAAACCTGAGAAATAAATTTTGTTCTACGTTGGTTTTGTCGGCCAGGGATGTCCTGAGTGCGGCATGTTTCTAATTGAGGGACAGTTACTTTTTCCGTAAAGAAATTTGCTTTTGGCCGGTCACTTGTTTTTTTTGCTTCCGAAAATGTTGAGACTCCAACGAAATAGCTTCAGCCAATGTTCCGATGCAAAAGAATGTTCGTTTCATATGATGGAGTACCGACACAAACACAGGGGACCGGAATAGCCATTTCTGGCTTACATATTAGCCGTCATCAGCCAGTCCCAAGTGTTGAACACCTAGAATTCGAACCCGCCATCTTTGGTCATTGAGTATAACGATCTACCAATGAGCCGTTACTGGTTGCGACGGCTCTAGCTTGAGCTACAAGACCCAAGGGGACAAGCACGTCCCGTAAGCTGATCGTAGAGCGCCACTTCATCAAGATTGATATTCCCGCTTAAAACCGACACTACAACGAGCCTGTAGCTCATTGGTAGAGCGTCCAAATCACTGATCAAGGATCGCGGCTTCGAATCCCAGGTGGTTTATACTTGCGATTGGGTATGACTGGCTGATGACGGCTAATAAGCTAGAAATGACCATTCCAGTCTCCCTTGTCCTCGTCGGTACTCCACCATATGCATATGTTACTAGTTGCTATGCGACGACCTGCAAGGGCTCTAGATTGAGCTCCAAGGCACAACGGGAAGAGCATGTCCCGTAACTTGATCTGTAAGCGCCACTGCATCATGGTTCGTTTTATGTGAGACAATGAGTGTGGTCAGTCTTGGTTATATGAAAACCCAGAACTCATTAAACGAAAAATTGCAATGGAAATCAAAATAAAGCCACTTCTGGCGGGATTTCTCGCAACTGCTACGTCAGGTACTCTAGCTAATAATCCGAAAAATATTCTTCACTATGCACGACAATGTGGGACAGTTTTACTAGAGCCAAAAGCTTTATCTACCTACCCGGTTTCGTTCCGAACATGCAACGTGGGGATCGGATACAATTTACTCTTTACAGCAGTGACGGTTTACCACGGAAAACCGATATTCCACTTTCCAACTATCAAGTGAAGTATTTACGAATCGTCGGACTTCTGTAATAAAACCACTTGGATTCACATGTGTCCTAAGAAGAAAACGAAGTCAGAGGTTAGGGGTTCGGTAGCTGTCATTTCAGCTGAAGTAAAGGCCACAAAACATCATAGGCACCCAAACAAAGTAAACACGACAAAGCGCCACTCCGAAAAGTCGTTAGGAGGAGTCCCATAATTATCGAATGTTCTAGTATCCTGAACGGAAATCCGCACGGTGGTTTACACGCAGAATCACAGTTTATTCAATATAGTGGTGCATTTGCAAAACTAAAAATATAACGAAACGCCACGGAAAATGCTTGAAACGTTTTCCAAATGAACAAGGCAAGAGTGAAAAAGAGCGATGAGCACTAACTAAATGGGATGTTTTGACGGAACGACTTCATGAGCGCCAAATTACCGGAAGTTACCGTCGCTATTCATGCATAAACGGGCAGCAATTATGGATAGTCGTTCAAATCAAAGGACTAAGAAGACGGGAAAGAATGCAGTTTCTATGGACTTGTCAACATTTCTAGGACAACAACCAAAAAGGATTGTCAAATTGGAAATAAGTACTTTATAGTAGCAGACTCTGGGGCATGGCGATAAGATCAATTTGTACAAAAAAGATGGTTTCCACAGCAAAGATTGAACAGAAAATAATAGTTGTAAAACTCACATTTTGGTCGCAATACGCAAAAATTCCTTTATATGTGTGCGAGATTCCGCAGTCCGCGACTTCACGAATGCCACTTTTTCGTCCAAAGTAGTCAGTAGTTGCGAGTCAAGTCCCTCAAGAGACGCTGGGTCAGTGTTCATTTCTGTTCGCAAGCCAAGTAAATCGTCTGAAACACAAATAAAGCCGTTTGGATTAACGTTTATGTCTCAAGCGCCAATCGACTGAAAGGGTGACGGGAATAAAATGAAGATAAATGCATACCAAGTAGACAACGTTTTCTTTTTAGAAAGAAATAAATGATGGCAAAGTTCGCTATAATCAGTTCAGTTTTAGGAGATGCACCATACATATCGGTACTGTATCTGCACCTAAATATAACTTTTTATTTCAGTTTATACAGAATGGACTAGGCGTGATCGGCCCACATAGGATAATAATCTTCTTTACGGCGGCGTTAATGATTTAGCGGCATCTTGCTTACCAGAGCTTGGGTTCGAGTGGTCGACTTGCTAGGCTTTTCTCGACGATGCCTACCAATTGTTAACAGCGTCGGAATTATTTCTATCAAGCGGTTGATTCGATTATTCGGAATTCTAAAAGAGAGTCATTGAATAAGGTCCTACTTAACGTCAGGGCTATCATCGTCTCGCTATCGCTTTTGGAATGATCTTTGTCACTCTTTAAACAATTTATAGTCCCACCACAGTTTGTTCCACCTAACACAGTGCGATCTATCTCTGCCTATTCGTCCTTTGCCACCAAGCTGTCCGTGCTGGATAATGTGACACATGTGAGCTGATGTGCGCACTTTCCCTCTACGCTTGAACGTCGGCTGCAGGCCTGCGAGGACCCACCGAATGAACTTCTGATTAGCAGACTATCTCCGTGTCTGTCCAAAGTGCGGAATAACCCTTCAGAATTATATTGCAAACTTCTGGCAAAGGAAAACCGCCGAGCCAGAAAGACCGAGCGATAGCGCTACGAAGCAAGGTAACTTCGAGGTAATACACGTGGACTGTAACTGTTCTGGAATATTTGGCCCGAATGAACGGCTGACTTAAGTGGCCGGTGGTTCAAGTAACAGTGGGTATGGTCACTCCTTCGTGAGTTTCCGTTCACACTGGTAATAAAATATACATCTGAGAAAGTGCATTGTCAAAGATAACGTGGTCAGAAACAATGGTTTAGTGTCAATTAAAGCGGTTATTAAGGAGAGGTAAAGTCAGGAAGAGATCTCGCGAGGCTGAAGAAAAAATGAATTCGGTATGGACAGACCGAGTATCACCAAGTTCAGTAAACGTATTCCCATAACATAAGCAATTTGTTTTTTGGGATTGACGTTTAAAAGCAATGACGAGTTCGCTTGTTCGACTTTGCCTATAATTAAATTTCAGTAGTCTCTAGACTCGATGTAAGCGGTGCAGAGGCCAAACAGAGGTAAGAATTGGCTGCACACAAGCTTCCTTAGCTGATAGCCGAGGTCCAAGGGTCAAGTTGTCAAAGACAGAAAATTATCGCAGACAAGTTGATGTGAACCAAGTGTGCAGCAGGTAAGAACCTACTGCTGCGGACACCTAGGCGGACAAAACTGGTCGAAGTGCTGATTTGCGCATGGACTGGATTAAAGCCAGTACAGCTTGCGCACCACCGACCCAACGCCCCACACTCAGGTTCTTTGGTCTGACAAACACGTAATCGCGGGACATGCGAGATAATACCTCTAAGCGAAATGGAACGCCGGTTTGACCAATCAGTTGCATATTAAAAAGGTACCTAGACATGGACATGTTATGGCAATGGGAACTGCTGTCTATTGTCTTCGGATATAGTCTTGGTATGCCGGAGGGGCAAATGACCGTTTTTTTCTGTCAGGGGGCAGGAGAGGCAAACCAGACTAAGTTAATATCGCGTGTGCAGTTGATTACTGCAAGGCAATGAAAAGTATGCCGTAAAAGTTAAGATGTCATGATGCTTTTTGTACCTCCATACCACAAGCCATACAACCATGCCTTCGAATGAGATATCGTGTGTCGTGCATTTTGACGACAGCTCCCCTTATTCGAGTAAGTATACAAATAGTGAGGTGCGAATGCAATCGATAATACCACTTAAGTTGTGCAACAGCCCACGGGAAGGCCAAAGATTTCGGAAAACAGACAACAATCCAGGAATAAGGGATGCTTGAATACGTAAGCCGATGGTTTAATTAATATACCACACCTACTTATTTGATTGCGGTAGGTATGTTGCGCATGCGTTTATCAGTGGTAAAGCGTTTTGTAGTTTCCCGATTTGGGGTTGTCGTTCGGATTTCGCACTAAGAAGTACCATCTGGGATTAGGATTCGGTATAAGTTTGGGGTTAAGTTTGAAATAAGAGGTGAGGAAAGGGTTAAGGTTACGGTTAGGGTAAATTTTGTCTGCCGCATACCGTCTTACCAAATCTGGCTTTTTCTAAACCATAACCTTGGAACACCTGTTTTCCACCCGTTTACATGTCACTAAATTGAGTCTTTAAAGTACGCGGTCTGTTCCGCAATTGCGTCGGAGTAATGAAGCAAAGATATTATAGAAATTCAATGTTTCTTAGTGACTGTCATATAATCAGTTAATTCCTCTGTCCATGTGCCCTACTTATAAAAATAATATTAGAATCGTTCATATACTGCCAGAGCCCTGGTGCTATATTGTCTCGGTGGGCTTATATATCCGATCATCACTGATGAATATGAAGTTTATCTCACAATGCGGCACAAAAATCGTTTTATTATCAATAAATACGCAAAATAATAATGCTACTGAAAAGTGGCGCCTTATGCGTCCTGCTCCAGCGTGCACTGCGGTTCAGACGGACTGCCGTCTACTTATCAGATGGAAGGAAGACATACCCTTAAGCAAGTGCCGCAGAAGAAGACGAAACTGTTCATCAACTTGACGCGCGGCAGAGAGGTGGCATGAAGGAACTGCAACAGGCATAATATTCTCCTTGTAGGCCTCCTCGACCGGAAGAGAAGTAAGTTGCTTACGCATACCCAATCTTGCACGGAACTGTAAAAAAGACAAAGGATTGCTAATCCACTCAAAAAATCACTTCGATAGTTCGTTCATCATAGATAAGGAGAAGCACCACTGCGTCGAGGGCACGGTAGTGACATGTACATGGACTGGGATATAGTTAACGAGTGAAAAAGTACCCAGTTCGCACTCTCCTACCGCACCCACCTTGTTCTCTGGAATTAGTGTGGCCGAGGCGACTGACAAGGGGTAAAGCACGCCACGAGGGCTCAAGACTGTAATACCAAGTAGTAAAACTGCCAGTGCCCAAGTCGTTCTACTTGCCATCAGCGTTAGCACACATTCACGGCTCATTTTCCGGCATTGTGGGACACCTGTGCACTTCTCGTAACAAGAAATCGAACGGTCTATTGAGAATAGATCCATAAAATTCAACCGGAGAAGCTATGCATTCCTCATCTACGGCAACTGATTCGCCAACGAGGTGAAAAAACCGGATCGCCCACAGCTGAGGCTTTAAAATCGGGAAGAGAATTTGTGGCGGCAGCTATGAAACCTGGGTTGGCGTACGTTGCTCCCGACTATCGTTTACATCACTTGGCCGTCAAATGCAACATCACCCCCAGCCTGGTGTCATTCCAAACCCAGCTTGACTTAAACCACTATCAGAATTTAACTATTACACCTTGACGACTTCTCCCCAATCAGACAATGTACCGACATTTCCGACATTTTACACCGTTTTGCGCATTTATACCATCGAAAACCAGGAAATCGCTATAAAAACATTCGACGAACTCGTCTAAACCAAAAATGCATATCTTTTTTAAATTACATACTTTCCCTAGTAACGTGCCATGAGAAGACAACAGCAAAAGCTGTATCGATGGCAAAAAACAGTTGATAAAACGGCCCCTCATGTTCGCAAAAAAATGGGATTTAAGCAAAACGCAGGGCCCTCGGAGACGAGAACCGTACTGCATTTACCTTGTCAACCACCTCTAGAAAAGAGTCAAAGTTGGAGGCGATGCCCAGCGAAAGAGAGCTTATAGCTTTAAAACGTTTCTTCTCCATCTTCAGATATCTGTATATTATAAGTAACTTTGCATGCTGTCTGGATGCCGCCGATTCTTTCTGGAATTAAAAAAATAGAAGTGAAAGTTTATGCGTGAGAAGGCAAGACAACAATACCCACAGCAGGCACATAGAAGTTTGAGGGAACATTAGTGTAAACAACGGTGAAACGGGATGAGATGACCAATCAAAAGGCAAACCTTTTTCAGCTGCTCCAAGTAGGTCTCTTGGATCTGGCGTCTATGTTTTGTTCGCAAAAGAGAAAGTTCCAAGGATTTGTTGCAGGCCAAATTAGTCAACAAGTGAGAACACTGGCTGTGCAAAACCTTGATTTTCGCCTCAATAACGTCAAGGCTTTTTGTGCTAAAGAGGTCAGAAAACAGTTACCTTATAAAACCCATTTCTCCAAGCCTATCAACCGGATACGTTGCACTACTGCGTAATTATATCTCTGTGGTTGTAAATATCAGACGGTGCCTTCACTTTTCCTAATAATATAAGACATACAAGGATAACACTATCATATACTGCTAAAGAAGCTCGGATTAACCGGTGCATTTAATGCGTGCTAATTATACAGTTGAGCAAACAGTATCTTATGACAGCTGATATCTTGGGTGATTTAGTTGGGTGTGCTATAAGATATAGGTGAGAGCGTATGATACAAAATGCCAGAACAGGGTTGTGCCTTCCTCTACTGTCTAAGAACACATTTAATTTGAGCGAAAGGGAAGACAAAAAACATAAGATGCTGTTACAGTAGGGAGCGCGATTTGCTCTCAGAGGCCTATATAGCAACAACTGGGCCTAAAAATGTGGATACCTTGACTACTCTTTTGTCCATACTGCTATGCGCGATTTTCCGGTTAATAAAGCATTCGAGTGCTGCTCTCTTGAGGGTCGCTTTTTTTGGTCCGCATACTACTTCTCTAGCTTAACTCTATAAGTTCAATTCAGCAATCGTAAAAGTGCTTTTTCTTGGCGATAATTTTGAAGCGGTCAAAGGTGTAATTTTACTTCCTCCCCTCTGCACCTCATGTATATTAGCTAAGGTGGTCCGAAGACTGCTTAAGCGTCAGACAAGCGGATGAGATCGTCAAGGATCAATAGACAATGGTCTTATACTACTTAACCAGAAGTCCGTTCGATATGTTTTCAGACTGCAACCATCTCCCGGTTCCTTCCAGATTAGGTAGTACGACAAGGTTGAATGCTTATACATTCAAGGCGTACAATCTTTTACGAATCCTGGCAACGCAAAAATGCATAAACGCACGGTAATCAGCGTAAACTTTTGCTAGACATCCTCGTGAAATCAATGCAACAATAAGCCAACACACTGTTTGTGATTCCAGAGAAACTAAAATATTACTGAGCAAATTAGAAATGCCGCGGCAGAAGTTATTATGACAGTATGCGGGGGCAGGCTTAAGTTCCTACCTATAAAGATGTAAGCTGAACGATTGCCCTGTTATTGCTTTATACGAGTGAAATACCTTTTTAACTTGAGGCATACCTTTAAATCGCAAATGAAAAGACGTATTTTCATGGTCAAGCGCTGTCACACGAAAATAACCACATTACGTAAGGCTCCATTGTGGGGCCAGATGGGAAGCCGGAGGGAACAACGAAGAGGAAGGTCTGTTCTTCCAATCAAAATACTTGTAGAGTATGACCTCTTGTATATTTGGTCACTTGTACGGAAACGGCTGTGTTACTGCAAAGGAATGCGTTTTTACCTAAGGACATCCGGTAAACACTCACTAGCCCTCCCCAATACGACTTCGTCCAGTTGCGGTTAAAAGTATAAAATCCATCGTTTAATGATTTTATGGGGGTTAAAATGACGTCATTACAAGTATGAAATAACACAAAACAATAATTTCACGGTAAACGTCAGTAAAGCCTGGAGAGATATATGACTCGTATCAGGATAGTTTTCAGAGATTCACACCAGGGGTGTGAAAAACCTATTTGTGAAAGCTATTTAAGAAGGCTGTTTGGCACAAAATACGTTAAAGCCTGCTGCATTCTAAAAGCGTGGTTTTCCAGTTAGATTAATGCTTTGAAAACGAAATAAAGCTGCCACTTTCAAGACTACTAATATCTTTAAAGTAGGTACTCATGCAACTTCTGATGCACGCAAAAATGCGAGTCCCAGAAAGTAATTGAGAAGAAGTAGATGCAATCACTGACACAAGAGCTTTATTCGCTTGACGGTTCAGATTCACGCTCGAACCCATCATCTGACAGTGTCACTGATGACGGTTTCTAGTGCGAATCCGAAACGTCAGGTGAATAAAGCTCTTGTGTCAGTGATTGCATCTACTACTACTACACTTTAGTACTCTCAGGGATCACGGCATGGAAACTAAACAAAGGCTCACGGCAGGGAATCTACGCATTTGGACTCGATTGCATTCTGGAGGTACTGAAGTTCAGCATTCAGGCGAAGCTCCTTGGCATCCAGATTAAGTGACAGCAATGAGGATGTGCGCGCTGCGTTCTCTAAACGAACAAGTTCGGCTCGGTTACTTTTGCATCCAAGATCCACTGTTTTGTCTGCGGCAGGTGAAGCTGAGGTGGATGGCTGCCATTGAAAATAGGAGCAAAGAGAAGAAATGGGTTAACAATGCTATTCGAAAAAGGATGACAATGCCGTCGTAACACTCTAACAGTGAAATCTCGGGCTAACGTAGCACGGAAAAAATGTATATTGAAAACGATTGGCGTAACCTTACAAGTCCAAGTATGTTGTCGTTTATAAAATTTAACTAACCACAGGTAGATAAGTTTAGTAGTTAATAACGTATCATGCTAACTTATCGCCCCGACCAAATGCCACCTCATTAACTGACGTCCTCATTCTCGATTTAGTTCAGATACCATCTCATAAATAAGATAAATAAAGACCTACTCTAAAGTAATTGTTAAAATTGATTCTCCCATTCTATTTACTCATAGTAAGACTCAATAATGGATCGAGTTCTCAGGCCAGAACAATTCAATGTCGACGTAAATACTGCAAACGCTTCCAACTGGAACCACTGGTTTCACACTTTTTCAAATTTAATGTGCACGATCGGAAGTCTGCAACCGAACAAGTTGAACGTTCTGACTAATTGCGTTTCTCCGACGGCCTGGTAATGCTTTAATGAATGCCCTAGTTATGAATATGTTAGTTTGCTCCAAGACTTGCACTGAAGAATACAGACGAAATCTTTGGTTGTCAGTTTCTGACGATCTGTAGACGATTCGAACAAACCTTCAATCTGTTCACTCAAAAGCGAAAACCTTCAGCTAAAGACCGCAAATGTGGACCTGTTATGGCAAACAAAACGTGAACATGCGAAGACAGATGCATTCCTTAATGGTCCTTTACCAAACTAGAAGCGGCAAGGATTATAACAGAAGAAAACTTAGAGCTTGCGAACTGTTTTTGATCAGACGAGCTCACTCGAATTGGCAGAAAAATGACTACCGTCTTATCAGAACTTCGGACGGCCTCATTTTCTACTATTACTGAGACTTGATAAAGCATCTGACCTATTAGCTTCCAAGTCCTCCCATAATAAGTGCTTCTTTTGGGAATAAGACAAGCACTCTCGTTCGAAATGCACCGCACGCGACGTAGTATGTAAAGGATATGGTAAAAGGGGTACTTTCAACGAGCCTGCCTAGCATCCCGAAACCGAAGGTTCCTCTCTTTCTCTACTCACGTAAACACTTCCATCGCAGCCTCGGTTGGAGTGCTTAATTGCCTTTCAAAGGCAATGATTACACTACAGACCTTTGAAACTAATTTTCAGGCTTTCATATACGGAGGTAGTTCTGATAGTTACATTCCGCCCTCAATAGTACTCCGCAATAAGTGGAAAGTTCGCCAAACTCGCAATAAGATATCCATGGACACCACCACCCTAATCAACGCCACTCAAGGACTGTTCTCCTTTCGATTAAATATAAACGAACCGTTTATAATAAGTTAGAACTAGCTATCTAACCGCTTTTATCTGCCAATGTTTTATTCACTTATGAGTTTTTCAGCCCTACAAGTGTTGAAATTCCTTTTGGAGGAGCGAAGCTACGTACTCACCGTGTTGTGTGACTTCCGATTGGGTCATCTCCTGGCCTGATTCCTAATCAAGCAGAGAACTGCAATCGTAGATGAACGCTCACCGATCGCTAGCGGAAATCACTCATTTCACTCTGCCTTGAGACTCACTCTCGAGCCCCGCCAGCAGCCACACAGCGACTAGTAGTCCAGCAGGCAAACTAATATTGCAAGCAAAGACAAGGGTGATTGGAATGGCCATTTCTGGTTTATTAGCCGTTGTCAGCCCGTCATAGTCAGAGCGGAACGAGTGAGTTCCGTTAGCGATCGGTGAGCGTTCATCAACGAATGCAAGTCAATCAAGACAACGAGCCCGTGGCTCAATAGTTAGAGCGTTGGACTGCTGATCAACGGGTCGCGGGTTCGAACCTCGGGTGTTGCACAACCTGGGGATGGATATGACTGACTGACAACGGCTAATAAGCCAGAAATCGCCATTCCAGTCTCCCTTGTCTTTGCCGGCAATATTCATCTGCCCAGAGAACTGCAAGCTTATACCGACAAAATCTCGTAGTGTTGACGAAAGATTTAAAGATCAGATTTGCCGTTTTCTGTCTGAAGGAGTAATTGAACCGTCCTCATTTCAGCGGCGAGCCTCATTCCTGGCGGCAGCCAATGGAAATCATAAAACCGGGTAGTTGTTGATTTTAGTCAAGAAAATCACCAAATTCACACCTCGACGCCTGCCCCTCCACAAGGACAGATGAAAGGATTGCACATTGCAAACTACGACACCTATAGCACTATTGATATAAAGAGTGCCTATCACCAGATACCTATCCGGGTAGAGGAAAAGGCAATAAACTGCCCTTGAAGCTTCTGTATCGAGTTTGTCGAATCCAGTTTGGCCTGGCCAACGCAGTTGTATGTTCCAAACGAACTATCGACATAATTACACACAAACGCCTGAAAGACAGTTTCGTCTATGTGGACAACCGTCGCGCAGAGAATGGTTTAAAATTTTTAAAATTCCTTAACTTAACCGAAGCATACAGGCTGGCCTTCACAGCTTAGTTCCCGCAGGTGCCCTGGTTCCAGACGTGTTTCAGGCGCATGACAGGTTTGTGAGCAGACTCTGCACTTCAGAAAATATTAATCCTTCAGCTCATCTACGACTGAGACGGTGTCTTTGGTAGTGTAAACAGCGATGTTGTATTTGATTGATTCAATTTGTTGAACCAATCACTGAGCGAGTTTATGTTGCGATGAAGTCCTTATTGATAAAATTGGTCGTAACGGTACTCCTGGCTTGTAGCATTTTGGTAGCCCGTATAGCCTGGGCATATGTGAACCCACAAGTCATGTCATGTATCGATTTCACCTTTTTCCCAATACAGTCTTTGTGCTTTTGTTGCTTTAAAAATGCAGCACGCATTCTTGAGCGGGTTTCGAGATAAAGATATCAGTAACCTTGTGTAGGCAATTTTAAGCAGAAATATTGCTAAGCTAATATCGAGCGCTGGGTAAACGCGGATGTTCTGTACTGATGGGCGATATCAGCAAAATTCGCCTTTAGCCATCGGATATTTTCTTCTGACGCCGGCGTTAACTCTGATAACTGATAATTTTAAGACATTTATCACCACAACCGAAAAGAACACCCCCAGTTACCTAGCGCTCAATACTAACTAAGCAATATATCGGCTCAAAAAGACCTACATAAGGCTACTGTTGTCTTTATCTCGAAACCCGACCAAGTATGCGTGCTGCATTTTTAAAGCTTGATTGCTTAAATAAGATGGATGTAGTATTGAATGACTCCAACAAACTCATGGGAAAGGAGAAACAAAAAACCTAAAAGACTGTATCGAGAAAAAGGTGAAATCGATACTTGAAAAGCAAATAATAGACGAGAACATGACTTGTGGGTTCTCAGGCTATACGGTCTACCAAAATTTTACAAGCCAGGAATACCGTTACGACCAATTTTATCCATGAGGGCCTTACTGCCAAATAAACTCGCGCAGTGATTGATCCAATAAATCGAACCAATCAAATGCAACATTTGTTTACACCGTCTCATTCGTAGATGAGCTGAAGAATTAATATTTTCTGGATAAGAACATGATCTCGCTCGAAGTGCAGAGTCTGTTCACAAACCTGCCACTGAACGCAACGCAAAATGCGCCTGAAACACGTCTGCAACCAGGATACCTGCGGGAACTACTAGAGATATGCACGAATACTGTTTATTTTCTGTTCAATAGACAGTTTTATCGACAGGTAGACGGTGTAGCTATGGGTAGTCCATTAGGACCAGTCCTAGCGGATGTCGAACCTCAAGCGAAAATTAGCCCTCAACTTGTATCAAACAGCATTCTATAGACAATATGTGGAGTACATTTTGCCGTAGCAAAAAACCAAGACTGAGAGTTACTACCTAAGGCTATGAACAATACATATGCAATGATTAAATTTACGATCCAGCATGGGGAAATGACACACTGCTTTACTTAGACGTTCTGCTACGTAGGTGGGCAGATGGTTCCACTCAGAGGTTTATCTATCGAAAAACCACCCTGAAAAGACAATAAATGCACTTTCCCAGTTTCGTTTCAAGAAAAAACGAACCTTGGTTTTGTGCCTGTTCAACAGAGCCACTAGAATTTATTCCTCAGATATGATTGATTACGAGATCAGTTTCCTGAAGAACGATTTTCGTTGAAAAAGATAGCCGGAGAAATATGTCGATAAGAATCGCCATCGCAGGCAAGAAAGTACTGCCGAAATAGTCCTGTTTAAAAAAAACAGGTGAGCATTTAGCTCCCATTCAAGGGTGATAATGTGTCAAACGTGCTCGAGCGACGGCTTCGATACACGATTGAAATAGCGTAGGCCACCTCTAAATTGTTGTCCATAAGCACTTTGGCGGCTATTCAAGTTAGACAAACTAAAAACACTGCTTATGTACGCCGCATCAAACTCTATTTATGACTTTCCATGTAGTTGCGCGTGCAAATATATTGAGCGCACGCAAAGGCGGTTGGCAACTCGGTCAGCTGAATATGTGCTGAAATGGCTGCCAAAGGCGGAAAATCAGGTACTCCCTAAGGTCCCCTAAACAGGCCGCGTGGTAGATGCGCTGGACTAACACGGGGGCCAAATCAAGGTACGGCAGGTGTTATTTGGGATGAGATCCAATAACAAATGCCGAACATGGGCACGAGTAGGTGCCGGCTCATGCCGCACCCCGCTCTCTCACTCCATGGGATATGATTCGTCTGTGCCCGACCCCGTCTCCGGTCCTGTTGACTACATCTTAACACCGGGCACAGGCGGGTAAGGGAAGAGACACTGCGGTAGATGCAGTGCAAGTCTACTATCACTTAAAACTAATTTGCGCACACGTCACCGTCCCTGCATCACCCTTCTGTGGAGTATATCGTGAACATCGCCGGATTACGATGGTCGAACTGACTTCGGGCAATGAACAGGCTTCGCCCGCGTGTTGCAAAAACCGCTGCAATACGGAGAACTGTAGGCAGCTAAATCACATGATCAACCTCGCACTGCCGTGGTAAGGATCGATAATGGACGCAACCCGATTCCCTTTCCCTCTCCTTCATTCACTCCCCCCTCCCCCGCATGAGCAACTGCTGTCCGCGCGTTGCAATCTTAATCACGCTTGACAGGTTTTCACTAAAATCTGGCTTACTTAGATAACTTTCCTTCCTTTCTCCCTAACCTTGCATCTCGGTATATCAGACCAACAGTTCATGCTTTATTTGCCTATCACTTTTCACCCCGCTCGGTCGATGTTTAAGTGGACAGTTTATTGTGTCATATTTAATAGGTACTGACCGTACGCAGTTGAATAAGAGGTCAAAAAAATTATATAACGTCATTAAATTCTGCGTATTTTGTCGCCATTTTGATTGAGAACTGTGTTGGTCTTATTCTATGTTCACCTAACCAATCATAACTCTGACCACCTGAAACCAGAAAGACGAACAGACGCTCGTACATGGCGCAGATGACTCACATGAGTTCAGAGAACGAGTTATAAGCACTACATTGAGCCGAAGCTCAGTGGGGTCCTACTGTTTTTGCAAATCGAGTACTGATTGGCTGAATTCAAGCACACAAGGCCCGTAACAGATCTGAATAAATCTATCAAAATTCTCTGTCTCTATTCGCTATCATAACTATGTCAGGTTGGGCCTCATAGTTGGTTGCCTGTGCGTGATATTTGCCATTCGTGAGGAGCTTGTTTGCATCGTAAAGCCAGTGAATCACTGTGCACCCATTTTGGATTGCATAACATATTGCCAGAAGAACGCCATAGACATGATGAGGAACGGGATGAAAATTGAAAGAACTTGAACATTACAAAGTTTCAATCACGTGTGAACTATTCAACCGTAGTACTGCTACGAATTACACTTGCCGTTAAGCGACGATCAGAGGCAAAATATTTGAAGACCGAACGCTGAAAATCAGATAAAGAGCTCCATGTCTTGGAAGACCGTTTTGAGCCAGGCACTGAGTTGACATTTTCGCCATCAGTTAGGCGGTCGATTCAGATTTAAGGCAGCAATAATGAAAGGCCGGAGAGGGAAAAAGAACGTGTCTAAACCACGGCCACTGGCGCCCTCCGCAGAGAGTCCTACTCAAGGCTATGGAAGATAAAGTCATTCAAATGATGGTTTTCAGCCTACAGTGGTCAAATATCTCGACTTTCTGCTCATGTTGCATAGGACAATCCTGGCGTTTAAAATCGTAGAGGCATAAACCGCACGGATGCCTGGCATATCCGGACTCTTGAGGCGATTAACATTACTTGAAGAGTCAATAGGCACCCCCAAGGGTTCGCATAGCCCTGTGAGTGGTCTTGATGCGGGTGTTAATCATTTGTAATCAGTCTTCCCGACAACGACTAGGCCATGAGAAGCCAAAAACTGTCTATCTCTTCAAGCTGACGGTTATTAGTCAGAGGTGGTGGCCTCTGCTTAGAAAGGCAGTTGGATAATACACTAACTGCTGTAGCTTTCGTGGATAAAGCGATTAATTAATCAGTCTGGTACATCTCAAGCACTACATTCTTCAAGTCACCCCAGATATGTGGTGTTTGGACGATAGAGCTCGCAGTATCCTACCAGCCTCAATAGGGGCTCACCTGTCAGCATTCGACTGCTAAGAATTGTGGAAACAAAAACTTTGTATGGAATTTCTCGGTAAAAACCATTCTATATTATGAATGTACATGTGGCACGGTGCTCGAAAGAAGTCTTGCCCTGAAAAACCTCTGGTTATGCCACAACACGCAAAGCGCCTTGACCAATTCAATATTAAGGCTACCTAAATGGCAAGCTTAATTTTTTCCCATGTCAATCTATACCTCACTAGTGTTCTGTTTTTTTTTGCTTTTAGCTCCCATACGTATAGCTCCCATATGTATAAAGCCAAATTCCAGTGTACTCGTCCGTTCTGACTTTCCATCTACTCCGTTTGTACTATCTCCCTGGAGTGATTCAAACTTTTTTTGATTACAACACTAAGAGATTCCAGAAAACTGTAAAGTTCGCATCAACAAAATCAAATTTAACGAAATTTGTGAGGGATAATAACCAAAATCCTCATAGGCAAAGTGGAGTGAGTAAGTGGTAGGATTGAAATTTGTTCAATATTTTTAAAAAAAACTTACAAAATATTTCTCAGGTAAGAGGTAAGATGAATCTTCGACCACCTCACTGTCAAGATTTTGAAAACACATGAAATAGGAAGATTTTTCATCATTTTCACCATCTTTGTCTTTTGAGAAACCATGGCTCATTAGTTTCTCCGCATAACCTTCAGAAACACTGGCGTGGAGAGCAAACTGGAGAGCGCAGTAATTATTTTTTTATATAAAAGTACCTTCCGATCGATGATAACACTCTCTTTGGCACATTCTTCCAAAAGTTCGGCAAAACGTTTAGCCAGGAAGATATGTCGCTGCGAACCCTGATCGAAGATTTGGCCATTTAAAATGCTGTACTATGAGTTCAAGTGACCTAATATGAAAAAGAGTAGGAAGGATATCAAGATATCTACGTGGGGAAGAGGCAACAAAAGGTGCAAACATCTTAAATCTAAGGAAACCCTGAATAGACTGGGGTTTGACGGTAAAATAACTTGGCTACTCGAAATTATTGGACGTTCAACAATAAGGAAGTCGTCCTAGAATCCGCAAAGTGACAACTAGCAGAACATTTTTACTCAACTTCCCAGTGCGTACTCGACCGTCGTGAACTCGAACAGAAGCATGCGCCTTGGGAGCGGTAACGTCATGTGAGACAGCTAACAGACTATTTTAACACTTAGTTTGTAGTAGGAAATGCAGTGGGAGATCTAGATTATAACAGTGGCAGTGCCCATGGGATTAGCCCGTTAGAATATGTGTAAAACAGTAAGATTCTGCATTCCAAACCTGCAAATAATAATTCCATCATATATTCAATGCTGCCTCTCTTTAAAAGGCGGAATTATCAGTTCTTACACCAAAACACATGTCACCAGTGTTTCAACCAGCACAAATGCTAGTTTAGCCGGCGCGCACCTTCACTAAAAGGGCCCCGTTCCGCAATTTAAAAACAATAACAGAAGCTTTACGGGGTGGTGGACAACATTAGCTATGTTATAACACCACATTCACATATGCTCCTTTTATAGGAAGCTAACTTGCGAAACCGGTGCATGGCCATACTTAAAAGCATTACCATTGAACGGGGCGCAGCTGCTAATTTATCAGACCAGATAGTTTACCGATTTCGCAGCATGCCTTCAATAAAGCTTGTTTCAATATCTAATGCCTACAGACTCGCTGAGACAGAGTGAAAATACAGTATAAAAGGCAGTCCCTCTCCTTCCAAGATTTCTGTAGTTTCGGGAAGTTGTGCAAGCTGTGCATCACATTTTGATGTGAAGAGTGTGGGGATTCTGATGTTGTTAATACCAGTCCAGTAAAAATGCTAGGAGTCTATCTAGATCAGTTCGGCAAGCTAAGACATAGTCTTATAAACTCAAACGACTACGATAAAAATAAAAAGCACATGCAGTTAATACTGAGTAGCAGGAAAAATAGGCTCAGACGACCGGGAAGGGTCTGGCGAAGCCATGACCATAAAATTATCATATCAGAAAAATGAACATCCTTTTAAATTTTTAGGTCTAGGTAGCCTCTCTTCAGTCAAATAGAACAAGAGACATGTCAGAAATTTATTCTGGCGAAATACTGATGATTTATCCATCGGGTCCATGAGTACAACTGTCCCGAGAGTGCATGCATGGTTGGGGTGGGAATTCGTTCACATTGGTCGAAACTTTCGCAGCTTCTATCCTAGTCTTTCCAAAAAAAACCCATGCCTATGGCAAGACAAAGCTTAGCGGACTGAAGGTTTTAAGAGGGCAGTGACCTCTGAATCATGAATGCCATAAACATGAATTAGACTTCGTAAAAGCCGAGGCTATCCTAATTAAAATGCAATAAGGTTGATATTGAAAGGCCAAGTCACTTTATCAGGTGACAATCTCCAAAGGCATGACTTCTAGCGCGTCCTGATAAGTTGAAGCGATCCTGAATTCAAACTAACAACGAAGGTCTGCGCTGGATCAGCTTCACTCTATGTTCCTTTCCAATTATGCTCATTTGTAATTTAAGCATACTCGACACGATATTTGGATGATATAGCTTCCATGACGTAAGGTTTCCGTATAAAGGTGCCACTATCATTATACAGGAAAGTCTTAAATCTGTTCAATGTGCTGTTTTCTATGGTATGGTGCGTTTAAGTGCTACACCAGAATTACTAATGACAAGCTTTTAAATACCTCGAGGAGCTGTGAATAGGGCATCATCTGCCGGAACGAATAGGTGAAACCACGGAACGCCTGATACTGTCAAAATGACTAGAAATAAGTACCGGAGTCTTCTAATGCACGAATTTACATTTTAATACTTCACTACACGTGTCATATTCAGATCGGGGTCTGGCTGTGTGGATTCCGTTTTCTTCAACGGACAGCGTGCGGTGACAAACATCAGTTCAGGAAATTCGGTGTAATGTAAACAGAATATGAAGTAGACGGTGGTCGATCGAATGAGTGGTCTTTCTCGTCGAGTGTTGCACAAACTCAGTGTTACTGCCCTTGATCTGGCATGGTTACTGAAGTGGAGGCGTCGAAGAGAGGGTCAGCTGAAAACCTAGCTCGACACAGTTCGTTCGGACATGGAAGTTGTTCTTGGACCTTCCGTATTCAGCCTCCTTCGTTGGCAACGAGAATCAATTGAGCTGTGCAGGTCTGCTGCCACCGATCGTCACGCGTGGAGAGGCACAAGCGGTGACATCATCGAGGTCGGCTAGATCAAGCATGATCACAGACTTAACAAGTACAAGTAGTAGAGGGTAGTGGTCCAAACCTTCTTGATCATGCGTGTTATCAACAGACATTGCCTAGAGAGTCAATCAAACAACACTGTGAGACAAATATCCGCATTGTTAGAAATCGAATACGAAAGCCGTGCTGATCCCTGTACACCGTCTACATTGTAACTAGTGACAGAAACATATTTCAGACATCAGTTCTGAGGAAAAAGTGGCTTACATTTCCTGATTCACCAGAAAAAACACAGACAGAATGCTAACCGATCAAAAATTTATCATTAAGCCTACTTTAAAGCAAATGTTTTCAAGTGAAAAAAATAAAAATGCTAACGTGAAACGGCCCAGACACTCCATCGCGCATCGAAATTTCGGTCGGAAAATAAATTTTGCGGTTTACTATAGATACATGAAAAGCAAAGGGTTTGCAAACTCCAGTCAAACGGGCAAACAGTGTATATCCTATCCTCAAATTAAAGAACTAGTACATTGAATCTGTCATTACCCGGGTTTACATAGGGCGCCAAAATCAGAACCAAACTTTTCGCGATCCAATACCACAACTAAAGAATGCCACCAAACGAGGGTCCATATGGCATAGTTAGTTTGATCAATTACAACTCAAAGTTTCAGGATTCGTTGCTCAGGCTTCGTTTAATTGCGTTGAATTGTCCGTTGAACATGCAGATCACCCTGTCGTTGGTATTAACATCGCTTCTATGTTTCGATCACTGAGAGACTGAGGTACGTAATCAATTATATTTTTTCATAGCTTGCCCTTGCGCATTTTTTAGGTTGCTTAAATTGCTGTTTTCGTTCAAATGTCAGAGGTTAAATTACATCGTTAACATGAATGAAAAATTTACTGGAAGACTGGTTGTCGAATATGCTCATGTTCTTTCAAAAAAAATAAAAGTCAAGGTCAAAGGCGGTTGGTTCAAATTTGAAGATAAGTGAATTCTCAAATTTTCAACTGATTTCTACGTTTCCTGTAGAAAATATTAGCTTAATTATTGACAATTAATTGTATTTCTACCTCATCATCAGCTGCACATGCCTGCAGTTATTGCAATTGCAAAAGGGAGAAATATAGAGTTTTTAAACTTTTTCACCCTACATAGCCTCATTAAAGTTCTCGCAGATTTACGTCAAAACGACGGAATCTAAGGCTAATTCTAGAAATAAAGTTGAAAAAATTTGTAAGTTTACCATATTTCCAGCGAAGAATAATTTGTAGTAACTGGTATACCAGTTGATATAATTTTTCATCCTGCATAGCCTCTTCGCTAATTCTATTTTCAGTTTAAACTCGTTACCTAGCAGATATTTGCTTGCAGTGACTTGCTTAAAATATTAAATCTTTTATTCCGCAAAAACGTTACTAGTAACAATTTTCCTTCGTATTATTGATTTGAAAAGTACTTATATTTTAAAACCAATATGAAACCCCAGTCAGTACTTAGGCGCAAACATCCTCTTCGCGTAAAACTTCCACTAGAACAACTTACCTTAAGCATGAAGAAATTAGACCTTGACGCCCTGGAAAAATTTAATATTTTTATGTCTAAATATGGTTCTCTCTTCACGATCCTTGGTACCATTTTTGAGGGAAAGTTGTCTTCACTCACTTCTCAACAATGCGTGAAACTAGAGCCTTTTATAAACATGGTCAGTACCGAGTAAATTGACCGACATAAGATAAGTTTCAATTTTCTTTTAAAAAACTTCCCCAAGAGTAAAATCCCCGGGACGTTCCATTTCATTTCCCTTTACTCATGCGGCTTTAACTTTTAAAGTCGCTGAAGCTAAAAGGTTATCTTCCCGTAGTAAAAACCCTCCTATTCTGGTCAAACTTTTTCAGCGATTGAAGTTGACCTTGATTTCTCTCCAGGCATGAGCACTCAGCTCAATATTTGAGGTTGTTTTATCTGTAGGGGATAAAACCCCAATGGAACGTCGGGTTTCACCCTCATTAGTAAACAAGAAGCCTTGGTCCTACACTCAGCACCAAAAGTTATCACCAGAGGTTTGTCCTGTAGCTATGGCACGCCCTCCGGATCGACAGGAATTTCGATTTCAGCTGAATCTTCACCCGTTAACCTTGTTTCTGGTTTGAGGGAAATTGGCGTCAACTCCACTCTCATCCCAAGCAAACCATGCCGGCTATACCTGCAAATCTACTAACCCTAAGAAAACTCCTAGTAAATCTAAATCTGTAGCTAATCCAGGCTTTTAAGATCAGCAATGGCATTACCGATGGAAACCCTGCTAACCCCTCAGCATCTACAAACAGCTGCGAACGCTAACGTTAGCATCTTTTCCCAACCCAAAAATTGTCCGAACTACAAATATTTTGAAAGGCTTCTAATTATGCTACCAGTTTTTCGAAATCAATTATTACTTTTTCAAATGCACGTTTTTCCGCCAATTTTTGCTAACGTCCCTCAAAATCTCATTTCTATGCCACCCCCTATCTTTCAAAAGCCACAATATAGCCTTTCCCTTCCAAAGGTTTTCATCCAAATATGCCGCTGTACAATATCTCAGTTCTCTTAACAGTAACATTTCAACAAATTGTAGACCAGGACCCAATTTTGTTTACCCATTTTCGTTTCTTCTTTCCAGTCTCCGCCACCAAATTATCCTTTTTATAAATACTGATGAGCGTAACCTGCCGCTCAGGAATACGCTCAGCTAGTTTCACTCAATGCGAGGTCAGTTG
>WEDG01002914.1:0-110704 GCA_017591395.1 Schistocephalus solidus | reverse complement strand
GACGCCCATGAACTATAATGTCTCCTTATATCACCCGTCTCTCCAAACGATGACGTCATTCCGGACGTACAAATTCGGTGGTCCACAGTCTTAAATGCTGCGGTTTCTTTGGATACTAACCATCATCAGAATTCAATTCTGGATCCTATGATGCTGAGGACTTAAGTTCATTGACGCATTTTTCGTGAGATTCTGTTTTCATACGCCTAAGTGATCAAGAACGAATCACCTCGACGTTTCATTATCTCATTCTGAAATGCTACTGCAGTATTACCCTATTCTACCACCTGACTATTTTTTCCTAAGCAGTTTTTTTCTCCTACCTTCTATTCGAAAATGAAGACCTATTGAACTCTGCCTCCATTTTCATGGCAGGAGTTTTTTTTTCACTGCCTATTTTTTCTAGTTCACCATTAATTTTAAAACAATGCTAACTGTTGACATAGCAGGACAATTTATGAATTTGTACATTTTATCTTCACACATTGTCATAACTTTATTTCGTTACTAATGTTTGCTTAGACAGTACCTTCCCGGTGCTAACCAAATATAAATTCTAAAAATAAATTCTAAATAAGGCTTATTTATTTCCACTCTCATCGATGTAGCGGTTAGACGTGAGCACAAGCCTATCGACATGTGCTGGACTCTAGCCAGAATACAGAATACACAAGTCCTACTGGTGCCTCCTACCTTCTCTTATAAAACCGCTCCGGGACGTGTTTATTACTGCTACAGATTTGAGAACACGCCCTAGTAAAAAGGCTGTATCGAGGCGACATCGCGAATAGCAAATGTTCGCCCGTAGAACAGCCAAAATATCATTATTTCCCTCCCTGACTTAATCTGCCTGCTGACTCTTTGGTAGTGTTTAATCGCATTGAAACAGTCCGTGCACATATTCACGCCATTCTAGCCTGACGTGCGGACATGACGTTTGGCAAAAAGAGGATCTGTTTTTTGTTATTGATTCACACCTACTTGCCTCTTTTGCTCTATAGTTAACTATGTTTTGACAGAATGCGAGAGGACTCAAAGACGACAAATTAAGCAATAAGGGGACAAAAAGTTTACGTGAACTCGAGGAGCAAGCCCAGAAAAGATTGAGGGCAGAACATTTCTCGTAGGAGAACTCCTTAAATACGCTTTATCACAGCAATTCCTTCTCTGCTTTGACAGTAGAAGATTCCCAGACGCCGTCGTCGGTACTTTTAGTATGTCTTTGCATACGAGGTCGTCCTCATTTAAACTTCATAGGCAGAAAAATGAAAGGTCTCTCAGGATCAAGCTGTGTGATATGATCATGGGTTACCTTCATTATATCCAAACGATGGACTGATTTGATATTTCCTATGAGAAGTAATTCGCATCCATCTCCACTTTTACATATCTAATTATATACTTTTTACATTTTAAGTTTTATTACTACACGCGCTTTCGTATTAACTGTTTGCAGCCTAGCTGTGTGCATTCAGTCACCTCCTCCATGGGGAAGTGTGTCACCATGTTCCTCAGTCCGATACCAAGCATTGCGTTTTTCAAATTTTGCAATTTAAAGTTTTTTAAAAGTACTAGATGGACAAAGAAACGCAACATTTTATGGATTAGATTTTGGAACCGGCATTTAGTTAAGTAAATTAATCGTGCATATTGCTGTAAGTCCCAGTACCGTCGTTTTCTGTGTAGCTCAAAAATTTGGTTCCCCTCGATCTCTATCCACCGGACGAAAGCACTTTAACCTCGATAAACGTTTATCGAATAATCGATATCCGCTTGCTATCGCAACGATGTACTCGTGCTACTAGGGAGATAGGTATATCTGCATTGTTCACTGAATCTAATTATGCTATATTATTTTATCTTGACCCTGCCAACACGTATATTTTCATTATGGGCATGCTCAGGCTAGGCAAGACGCGGTCATGGCCACGCCTAATTTTGAGAAATTTTTGAAATGTGCTTTATTTGTTGACTTGACCACCTTTACACCAAAAATAAACTGATTGTATGTAAATAACTGGTACTTTGCATAGAAAATCCCAACAAACGTAATTCAATCACGAGAATAATGTCACCATGTCAACTGATTTTTATGCATTGTCTAATGAGCTCTTAGACGCCATTAAACTTCTTCTTTGTCTGCGTAAGTTTTGCAGTCTTAATCATTTTCGAGCGCATGTGACACAGTGGAACGTCATTCTGCGTTTATTTCATATGTTTTTTATCTTTATGGTATTATGTGCGCATTAAGAATTTATTATACGTATATTTAGTAAGTAACAGGTCTATTAGCCAATTATCACTTCTTCTTTCGCAAATGCTGTTGAAAGTGCAGTTAATTTATACAGATATGATTTTTTTACTTATGGTGGTTAGTAACTAAGAGACTTCAGTATCACGGCCTTCATCGGAGCTCTGAATATAAGCGTGAGGGGAAGGCATAGTATGCTGCGATGAAAGAATCTGCAATTCCCTAAGCATCGTCCGTGATTAATCAATCACCAGAAAGGAAAATACCCGAAGTAAGCCTGGAAGATTTGAAGGGTAAGAATCTTATATTTGATATACACTAGAAGATACAAAACTTCCAGAAGTTTGTCGGAGAGTGGACATGGCTGGAGGCAAGTGCTTGTTGACGAAGTTGCGGGAATTCTACTTCATGTTGAAATTGTCACTGTCCACAACGAAGGAGTGGTTTCGGCTGCTGCGGCCATACCATTCAGAGCGACCAAGGGACCCGAGGACGCTATTTAAAATGCCAAGAAATTGCATAAGCAAGGCGATGAGCAGAGGTAGCTACGTCCATTTAGTCCTTAAATGCGGTCTGCTCGATGAACTGACCATTCGCTCGGCAACGAGCATTCGCGAAATGCGCGTTCAACTGCATATCGACAGGATGAAAATGTTAAAAGGGTCTGCTCAGTGCCTGTGGCAAAAAATGTCTCGTGTGAGCCATCTATTTGTTCAGCAGCCCTTCGTTGTTGCAGTGTTCTTTCGGTTTTCGCCAGCCGGACCCGTCAGATGACTTCTTTGGCGTCCCTGCGTGTGGCCTGCGAGATCCACTTATAAATAGCACCGTAAAGGTGATTTTAGGGAAGATTTTCCGTGACACGCCTGTACATACGTATGTGCGACAAGTCACAGCTCAAAATGACTACAACAGATGTAACAAGTAGGCTGTTTCGTAGATTAAATTGCAACCACAACATGTGTTGTCATAGGGGCGAGCATATTACGAGGATACGATATGCTATATTGAAGAGTAATCAGATAGCTGACAACCGAACAGTCTGCAGGGGCGGCTACAAAATCCAGCACGCAAGAAGTGAAAACGAATAAGGAGAAAGAAGCCCCCTTGCGCGCTTTTTTGGATGGCTTGGCCAAACGGCACGATCGTGTTGAACGCCATGCCTTATGCACGCCATCGCCAGAACCTGCCGCGGCAGCAAGGCGATGCAAGACGTAGCAGGTGCTATCAGGGAATATAATTATTAATTTTCTACGTGTAAACCTTGGAAGATATAAACACACCGCTCTGAAACAAAAGAGGAACTAAATGCGGTATAATTCGGTATATATAAGGGAGATAGACCGAGCCATTGAAAACACCCTTTACAGATATACGGTCACCAAAAGTGGTGTCAATAGTGATTCGGTCAGAGCATATCGGTCATTGATTTCGATTACATATCTGACAATCAAGTAAAAATTAATAAAGGCTTATTTTAAGTATTAGAATGCTTTCAGCCAGAATAACGACCTAGGCAGTTTGTTCCATTCTTAAGCACCCGGTGGGAAAATAAAGTGGCCCGCACTTAAGGTAAAGCACAGTTTTTCTTCCATTTGTATTCATAACCACGAAGTTTTTCACTTTAGGCCAATTCAAAAAAATCGGCCATTTAAAGAGCACAGCCAACTCCTCTGTCGTGTTTGAGGACCATCATCATATTCCTCCTCTGTATTGCCTCTAAGATGGAGAAACAGTTTTAATTATTTCTATTTGGGCGTCAAAGGGTAGGCAGTCCAGTCCACTGACTGGTTCGTTGTTTACCAACAGAGTGTAATCTTGTTGCATTCAGGGGTGCCACACCTTAACGCAAGATTCGTTGTCACTCCCTGTTACTTCGGAGTCTGTCTTTCATTCAGGGTCTAAATAGGCAATTCTGCTTAATACTACGCTAGTAGGTGTAGTATTCATACTCTTAAATGAGAGAATTTCCGTAGGTCTTGCTTATCGTCTGGACCTTCACAAAATCGTTTTAGTTCATATAGTAAACGACCTAATAGGACACATTTATAAAAGTGAGTCTCGTTATCATTGGTTAATGTGTATGTGCCTGCTCCACAAGTGGTGTTGCATGGCGTGAATAGTACTTTTAATCTCAAAAGAACTTTCGCGCTAAGATTATTTTCAAAGATATTCTATGCGCTAGTTTTCTTATCTCGCATATATTTGCAATTAACATATTTTGACTTTCAGATTCAAAATATTCGTATGCAGCAGATTCAATAAACTACATTACGTTATAAGTAGTCCTTTGGCTCCAATTGTGTTCATTGATTTTACTTGCTTTTAATGTGCACGTCGCCAATAATGTTTATTGTTAAGAGAATCACAGGGCACGTGCCCTGGTATTTCGTCCAAATGCCAGCCGTCGTCTTAGTGTAACGAAGTTGTACCAATGCTTAATTTTGTCTAGAGGTAGCCAATATAGATCTCTTTGTGTGGTTTTTAAATTTTTTATTTTTTCTGTTCATAGAAGACATTATTTCCTCTAACATACAGAACGCAGGTTTAAACTTACGAATTCGCTAGTAGGCTTTCGATATTACCGTCTGCTTTCCTATTGCTTCGGGAGGAATATTGTGTAAAATTCTTTTGCCTCTTACATGTTTCGTTTTGTACAGCTCTTGCTTAACCCTTCAATGTACCCATAAGTCTCCTTATTTTTAGAAAAGTGTGGGTCAACTCAATGATTTGCGCTCTCTCTTTGCTGCTTATCCAATTCCAATTTGTGACACCTGACTGCGTTATGCGCGGAGTCTGTGACACAACGCGGCATCTTGTGTGCCATAACATTACTCAGCCAGTTAAAACAAACCCAACTGTCAATCTTTACTGTCCAAATGTTAATGATATCAATTGCTGCAGCGTTGATCAGATCCTGTTGGTTACCAGTGGTCTAAGTCGTGCAGAATATTGGATGGGAAAGTAAGTAAAAATAATAAAATTTTCATATATGATTATTAAAATATTTTTCAAATTCCACTTGCCAACGAGCTGATTGCAAACGGCCCTTAAGTAAATTTTACATCACATATGATAGTGCAGTATCGATCAGTATCTTGTATTTAGCTATCTGCATTTTGTGATAACAGTTAACGTATTTCTTAGCCCATTTAGTGCATTCGCAGTGTGCACTGAAGAGCATCTTAGTACCTTTAATATACGAAAGATATTTGGCAACAAAGGTAGAAATAAAAAATGAGATGCTTTGTGCGAACTTCTCAAGAACAAACCATTGTTAGAATTCATGTTTTATAGCGTGTGTACGTCTAATGTTGTCAGTAGCATGTTGCTATAGCATCATTTCTGACCGCTTAAATAAAACTTGAAACCTGAAAAATATAATCAAATACAATCGTTAGTTTCAAATTTCCAGTGTGTGTTTTCTTTGAGCATTCTGAGAGATGGTTGCGTGACTAGGTTTTCGTCATTTTTGCAAGTATCCATTTTAAAAAATACTGGATTTGTTTTGCTTTGATTAACTATCATTTTTTACTTTTAATTGAGTTCGTGGAGTTACAGCAACATTTCCAATTGATGCAAGAATTTAACCATTTGCTTCGTGTGTGAAAGTTTTGAAACTAGCCATTAGTGTCGTTAGCTGATTTATTTGCATTACCGTTAAGGATCCAAATTTTGCCACGTCGTCGAAAGTTGTTTAAATATCTCCATTATTTCCAAGTAGTCTCTTTTTGAGTTCTGTTTCTCGGAAGCGACTAAAACCTTCGTTGTTTCACCAAACAGGGTCGATTTCCTTAGGATAGTGTAGTGCATATCAAACTTGAAATGGCTCAATCTCCATATACTCGTAGTGGGAAATCAGGTTTTTAACCTCACCTGCACGAAATTTATTAATCTTGAATTGCTTCTTTGTGACGAAATGTCTTAATATTTTCCTGCCTTGATAATGTTTGCATCGCTTTGGCTTAACCGAATGCATGCCTTATTTTTAGGAAATCGCAGTGCTTCCAGAAGATGCGAAACATGTTCTGTGAGATCCATTGTCACGCTAATCAGAGCCAGATTGTCGCGATACTGGACACTAATGAGCGCAGAGCCATCACTGGCATTCGCGCACAGATTAAGCTTGACTTTGCAAATGAGATGTTTAAGGAGTGTGCCGTGAGTTTTCAATGGTTACAAATGCTTATCATTGCTTTATGTCAGTTCATAGCGTCAGTACATAACAATTATGATAGAATGATACCCCATTAGTTATTTGGATCCATATAAAATGTTTTGCTTTCAGTTAAAAATTAAGTTTTCCAAATATATACTTTCAGACTCCAGATCGTCCCTTCAGACATTGTTTCCATTGTCCATTTTAAGCATTAGATAACACAATGACTGTCAATAATCATAAACATACATGGTTCCTTCAAATAACCTTTCGGTAAGCCACCCTCTAGAACAGCCTAACATATATATGTATTGAATACTATGAAGATATATCATTGAACTAGGTCCTGATCAAAACTATAAGCCTTGTCGGCGAAGCGTCTAGGTACATTCTTGAAATTTTTAAGTGGTAAAGAAAATATTCAACCAACCGCAGCGTGAACATTTAGCTTTTTAATCCTTGTTCAGCTTGGAATCCGGCTTTGAAACGCTCTGAAGTCTATGATATCACAAACACCTTGAAGTCCCTTCTGAAGTTAATTGCGACTTATCTGATCACCTCCTTCTTGTTAGAGACAGATAAAGCCATGTCCGATACAGTATTTATAAATAACAGTTTACATAACATCCCCTCCAGTGTGGGATTTCGGAACGCTTTTGCGTGCTGCAACTGCAATGCCTGCCAAGAGGGTTATTCCCTGAGGTTTTGTCACCCGGGGTCATTATCAATGGTATTTTACAAAAGTATTGCATTTGTTATGCCATTGCATACCTATCGAGTTTGGCGACTCCTTTAGTCGAGTCCTTGTCTGTAATTTCCTTTCTCGTCGACATTGGCCTGATCGCTCCCCGACACCAATTATTCTGCTGAGACAGTGTCAGAAAATATAATAAGAGACGGGATTCAGCGCCGCAAAACCATGCTTCAAGCCGCTCACGGCTCACACGAAAAAATTTCGATCCCATCAACCTTCACTATGTGGCCATGTTCCGTCGAATGAGCCGCGAATCGAGAACTGTTGTCGTGGTTTCTCATTTCTGCTGCGTACTCGACCATCCGCGTCTCGAACAGTCTTTCCTGAGTGTGTAACATTGGGGACACCGTCATGGCAGCTAAATCCATGGATAGATCTTCAAACTATATCCCGATCAGGTGGACAAAACGCTGGACGCCAGGTGCGACAGCATTGTGTGCTGTACCTAATTAATTTCTATAACAGCAGTCAGACATTTAAGGCGCGTTTTCCATGATAGGAGCTGGCGTCAGAGTGAGGCACGTCTGTGGCAGTATATTGGTTGTTTTAGATTGCCGTGATTGGCCAACAATTGACAATCTCTCGTTGACCAGACGCGATAGGAGCAGCACACAAAGCTACAGCTAATCTGTGGGTGGATTCTCATCAGCGGTTTTAGTCGATGGCATCAGTTTGAAGGTATTGCTTGCTTCTAACTAATGAGTTCCTGTTCTAATTTTAGAAACTCAAGATTCTTTGGATACGCATAGTGGACAAAATCTGCATTCGGCCACCCTGCAACACGAAAGAGTTTTTCCGCAGTCTTGGAGCTACAAAGCAAATGGGTGGTTCCTCGCCCTTCCTGATCGACTTTCAGTTTATCGACTAGATCTAGGAGCTTCAATTAGGTGCTGGTCATCTCCTCCTAGTATTTTATAAGGTCTTCCCATTGAATGGCCGGTGAAATGGGACAACTGGCTATGCATCATGTGTTAATTTTATTTAAATGTAAAGTTACGTTATGCTTGCTTATGAACGGCTCTTCTTTTGGTCTTCATGACTTGAAAGAAGGAGGTTGGATGTTTGCGATTGCCAAAGGATGTTTACACATTTATATAAGCAGGTTTCTTAAAAAAATAATCTCCAGTTTTCGCAAGTCCTCGATAGTTATCGCTGCTGCTCAACCAATGCCTACACGGATGCCATTAAAACTCCCGAAACTAACTGTGCTGTTCACATAATAGAGTCCGGTAGCGTCCTCTAGCACACTACATAGGTAATATATGCCTTCCTCTTCGATTTTGATAAATACGTGAATGAAATTTTCTAGAAGGTACCATTGGAACGGATTATTTTACTTCTAAGTAAGTTTGTTGGCATTCTGATATGTTCAAATATTTATTTGTATAATCTGCTTTTCACTGGATTATTACTACTGTCCATACGGTCAGGTACTATAGTATGAAACTGTTACGAACCACCGAAAATGTGGGTTTTTTAACCCAAATTTTTATGACCAAAATTTTCCCCACCCTGTGGTACTTAATTGCAAATGCGATTTGCTCAAATGAATGAATATTCTTGAAAGTAAGCCGTAATAAATTATCGGTAGGAAACTACAACTACAGAATATGTGTTGTGTAGGTCACTGTACTTGTTAATTGACTGGGGACCCGTAAACCATGATTCAAGCTACTCGCGGCTCGCGCGATAGTCACCTTTCTTGAGAATGTCGACCTCATGAACTGGATCTCGCCGAATGAGGCGAAACTTGAGAATTGATGTCATTTCTCTGCACTGTCGCCGCATGTTCTGCAATTCACGTCTGGCGCAGACTTCCACTTTATCTAGTATATTTGCTAAGCCAGCAACTACACCAGATTCGATAAATGACTAGATTTTTATTGTAATGACAGTGGGTACTTTGGTCTTATATCCTGCCGTCTAATGCTTGCCTCCGATTCATTTGTGAGAGGGTGGCTGACAGCCTCCGATAAGTTTTTGACGTATGGTATAGTTTGCAGTAGCGTCGTGACTGCGTCCTTTACATACTGCAACTCCCTGTATAAGAATTACCCGTATCTCTTCCTATCTCTGAAGATGGGTTCGAGATGGACTCCGAAACATGTGACAAATAAGGTTCTTGCCTCAATGATCGCTTCTAAATCTTCTCATTTTCTAACTGGGACTCGCATTTTAGTTTGTAAGGGCCATTGCTATCTATTAAAGTTAAACCATAAAATGGAACATAAGCAATTATGAAACCCACCACGAGAAGTACAGGGTCCCGTTGGGATGGCATGCGGTCGAAAAGAGGCTTACGGAGTAACATGTTTGGCCTCCGAATGAGAGATACACTGGCGATCAGATCAATACATAAGAAGTATATGCCTTTCTCTTCGGTTCCTCAAAATGAGTATTTTATTTTCAGATAAATTTGTTGGCATTTTGGATTGTTCACATAATTATTTGTACAATCAGCTATCCACAGTCTTATTGATATTTTCCATACAATCACTATTATAGTATGGAACTGTTACGAACCACGGACATGGCCGCAGTTTTCTCGACCATGGGGTACTAAATTTACAAATGTGGGTACCTAAAAATCGGTATACTACATGGAGTGCATTGATGGACGATGGCTGCAGCCTCTTGTCTCAGTTACTGGTCAAGGATGTGGGAAGAGCGGTTATGGATATTTCCTCACTTTTATTTGCATGTAAAATCACGCTGTGCGTACTGATGAGCGACTCGTCTTTTGGCAGTCATGGGCGGGGTCAGAGGGGGAAAACTGACATGTTCTTGATAGCTGTATCGTGCTCGCACGTGGTATAGGATAAGATTATGCGAGAAGAATCGCCGGTTTTGAAAAGTTCTCGTAAGCTTAACTTATCACTGCTGTTCAAACAGTGCCTTCTCGGAAGCGCGGTGGTATGTCTAGCTTCCGGGAGAGCATCTACGCCGCCGACTGTGAGAGCTTCCCTCTAATCGGGCAACACAACACCTAAGGATATACAAAACTTAGAGTTTGAAACAGAGTTTATTCGTCAGATATGAGAACCTCTTCGTTTTACAGACTGCCGTGGCTGAAAACGGATCCGATAGCCGTCATGCACTGCAGAGAATATGAGTAAGCTGGCCAGCAAAATCAGTCTATATATGTGGTTTACGTCGTTCATATTTGCATTTTTTGCGCTCATCTCTATGTGGGCTAGATCAATACGTTAGTAGAATGTTGCTTCTCCCATTTCAATCATATTTCCTGGGAGGGCGTATTTTAATTTCAAGGAAGGGTTGCTACTCATATGTTTACAGTAGGTTGTTTTGATTATAATATGCGGTCATGCGTTAGGGGTCTTCTTTGTTTACGTATTAGTTTGGATGCCCCTAGCAGTTGGCTGCCTGCTGTGATGTGCGGTACTGCTTTCAGTCGGGTTTGGTTAGGCCAACGTGTCGGTGGCGGTGTCGGATTTTGGAACAAGGGCATTACGTATGCGTTCGGTTGATGCAGCTGACGTTTGACTGCCTTCTGCGAGGTGTGGTCCTGCCTTCGTGTCACTTAACGGTTGTTCGATGTCCGGAGGGGCTGTTAGGTTTACGCGTCACATTGATTGCTTCCATCTGCTGTGCATAACTAGATAATACGTGTTTGTGGGTAATGTGCTCCAAACTTCTTCACTAGTTGGGTATTGGGCAGTTTGTGCATTTGCTTAACTTTCCTGGTTGGAATTTGGTTTAGTTTTGCAAAGGTTTGTTCTTCGTTTTAGATTTAGGGTTAATTAAAGGATTAGTTTTACGAATACACTGAGAGTGGACTGCGCGTTTACGCTTCAGTTTACCTTCAGCGTAGATTTCAGAATCCTGGTTTATTGGGTAAAGGAAGGTTTTCTGATTATGGTGAATTTAAGCTTAAGGGTTAGTTTTGGTCTTCAAGGTTATTTTTCGGTTTAAGTTTGCGGTTTATTCTACAATTGACATTTAGGTTAGCTTTACGGTAAGGGTTAGGGTGACAGTAAGGTTTAACGTTAGTTTGAGGGTTAGATGAAGTTTTTAGTTAATTTTTGGGTTAAGGCATGTGATAGGGTTAAGATAAAGATTAAGGTTTTGGGCTAGGGCTAGTTTTAGGGTTACGGTTAGGCTTAACGTTAGTGCCACGGTTAGGATTAAGTTAAGGGTTAGAATAGGGGTTAATGTTAGGGCTAAGGCCTGGGTTAAGATTAAGGTAACGGTTAGGGTTAATGTTAGGGTTAGGTTCAGGGTTAAGGTTAGGGTAAGGTTAAGAGTTAAGGTAAGGGTTAGGTTCAGGGTTAAGGTAAGATTTAAGTTCAGGGTTAAGGTTAGGGTTAGGATTAGGTTCAGAGTTAAGGTAAGGTTAGGTTCAGGGTTAAGTTTAGGGTTAGGTTCAGCGTCACGTTTAGGGTTAAGGTTAGGGTTAGGTTCAGAGTTAAGGTAAGGTTCATGGTTAGGGTTAGGTTCAGGGTTAGGTTTATGTTCAGGGTTAACATTTGGGTTAGGTTAAGGGGTAAGTTTAGGGTTAGGTTCAGGGTTAAGGGTAGGATTAGGTTCAGGGTTACGGTTATGGTTAGGTTAAGGTTCAGGGGTTAGGGTTGGGTTAAGGTTAGGTTAAGGGTTAAGGTTAGGTTCAGGGTTAAGGTTAGGGTTAGGTTCAGGGTTACGGTTAGGGGTAAGGTTCAGGGTAAGTTTTAGGTTCAGGGTTAGGGTTAGGTTCAGGGTTAGGTTTAGGTTTAAGGTTAGGTTTAGGTTTAAGGTAAGGTTTAGGTTCCCGCTTAAGTTTAGGATTAAGTTTGGAGTTAGGTTTTGGTTTAGCTTTATGGTTAGGGTTACGGTTAGGTTTAACGTTAGTTTTAGGGTCAGATTAAGTTTAAAGTTAATTTTAGGGTTAAGGCCTGTGTTAGGGTTAGGATAAAGGTTAAGGTTTTGTGTTGGGGTTAGTTTTAGCGTTACGGTTAGGTTTAACGTGGGGTAAGATTAAGGTTAGGGTTAAGTTTAGGGTAAGGTTCGCTTTTGGAATAGGTGTTTTAGTAAGGATATTATTGTGATAGGCACGGTTTTAATTCAAACTGTAGTTTGAGTGTTATGGTTATGTATGTTGTTGAAGTTACCGTTGGGGTTATGTTTGCTTTTCTCTTTAGCCTTAATTAAGGAATAGGAAAAGGGTTAGTGTTGGCTTTACGGTTAAGGTTGATCAAGGGTTAGGTTATGGGTTTGGGTTAGTGTTAGGTTTACCTCAACGCTCACTGTGGGTTTTACGGCTTATGTTACTTTTGGATTAGATATAGTTTTATGGTTATGGTTGGGGGAAGTTTTGGTGTTGAGGTAACGGTAACTGTTTACCTTACTTTTACCGTAAGGCTTACCTTATGAGAAAGATGTACGCTTTTTGATTTTGATTGAGTATTAGCTTCCAAGTTATTTTTACTATTTGGGTTAGGGCTAGCTGTTCGTTTACGGTTATGTTTATCTTCAGGGTGAATATAATGGGTAAGGTTATTATTGGTTTACGGATATTTTTCAGTTTTGGGTTAGTTTGAGAAATAAGATTAGTTTTGTTGTTCAGGTTATGGTAAGGGTTAGCTACGGTTAGGCTTACTTTTGTGTTTAATTTCACGCTTAGAGTTGGGGTCCGTATTGTTGTTTGGTTTCCTTTCATTGGTTTGCGTATTTCTACTGCTCTAGGTTTATGGTTAGGAGTGCGTACTGGTCTTCTTTTCCTTTCTTTAATCGTTTCACCGGCAGCCCTTCACAAAAACCTTCTTCTAGTCAGCTTCAGTAATTTCATTTTGGTTACCTTTGCTATTTCATTCTTGGCCACTGCATGATCGTTTTCACTATATTTAATTTTTCCTCAGTTGCTTTTTATTTTGGTCATCTTTACTTTCCCTCTTCGCTTCCTCAACCTACCTATTATCCTTCCGCTAACAAATCTTGCCATTTCCACAAAAGGTGCCTCACTCAGCTCAGTTCTTCGTTCTACATTTCCCTTCTTACTTTCACACTACTTTACTCGTGCTACCCGCTTCCGCATTACTTTCTTAACTTGGAGTTCGGCCTTGCGTGTACCCGCATGTTCATTTGCAGATGGCATTAAAATACATGTCGGCAAACACTGACATTTGTGCCTCTTACGCATATGCGGTGTCTAGGCTACCATTTTTAACATTTTCCTTTCAAGGCTTCTACGTACCCATCCATTACCTCTGCTTATTTGCAGGCTTCGTTGATTTTCCTTGTTCTTATTCATATATTTTACTATCCATTTCTTACAGTTAAATACCCATTCTTTATTACTATTTTCCTCCGCTTATCGTTTGCTTGTTCACCAATAATACCTTAACCTACAGTACATTGGTGGCCAATATAAGTTGTGCGGTCCTAAATTTACTTCACATCGGTTTACATAGATTTTATGATTAATTAATAATGCGGGAAGGAAACAGAAATTCTTCTGATTGCATTCATCAGGCAGCGGTATTGAGACAGGTTGTCTTTATAATTGTCTTTATTGTCTTTAAGGGCAAAGGATCCTGCTTCGTCCGATTTCCGGGTCATCAGCGTTCGCGGTATACTTTCGTTATTCTTGTTCATTTCCTTTCGCGGAATTCGCTCCAATGGCATCTGCAATTCTTCTCACTGGATAGCCTTCGGATATTTGATCCAGAAAAAGTAGAATTATCTTCTGCGGATTTGGGTTATCATGCATGGGAATTTTATTTTGAAATAGATTCTTACCGCACTTCATGTTCTTCTTCGCCCATTTTCTGCACTTATAAGATTTACGATTATCAATTCACCTTCACCCAACCCAAAAAAGCCCTATTACCACGGCTATTGTACTCTAACCAAAAGAAGTTTACGACAATCTTGGAATACTCTTATGCTTATTTGCGCATCCTACCTACAACCAATTACCATAATCTATCACTGTTGCAAACCACCAAAAACGCCCGTTCTGTTAAAAGAGACATAGTCACAATCGTAGTCACAATCGTCCCCAAACCGGGGGTACTAAATATTCAAATGTCGTTTCCTAAAATTTGGCGTACTGTTTGGAGTGTTGGCGCATCCTCAGGATAAATATAACCGAAAATATGTCGTTATCAATCAGAAACCACCACGCTCAAATAACCAGTTTTTCTAGGAGGCTGAAAAAATACACAACTAGAGACCATTGTGCAATCGCTTAATGTAAAACAATATGCATTTAGAGCAAAAAATCACTTAATTTAACTGTACGCTAATTCTTACACTGAATAAAGGAAACCGTAAACAGTGCCAGTACTGAGAAGAGGTAGATGAGATGGCTTGGCCTATAATGTTATTCAGATTCAGAACTCAACTTCAGAGACAGTATCAGATATGGGTAATTCGTACACATGCGGCCACTGTGCTACTTCATGTGCACTCGAAACGAGCGACAAAACCGCACCGTCCCTAACTATAAATATAACGGACCCAAGTCTGTTAACAAATGCAATGACCTCCCCAGCTCATATTCAGCGCTGAGACTCAGTTCAGCCAAAGTAGTCAGCCACTCGGGGAGCACTCAGGCGAACGCATTTTCGAACGCAAGTGCCAGTCAGCCAGTTGACTAAGCAAGCCGCACGCAAACCTCTAACAGAAACCATCGTCCACAGAAGACATAGCAACCCTGTCAGTTAGCAACATTCCAAGATACAATTTCCGGCAGATTCGAACGTGTCTGTTTTTTATATTGAGGTGTGCAGTCTATAAATAGTGCAAATTGCTGCTTAATAATTACCCTTATCCGATGCTGTCTCGGAAGCTGCGTTTGAGCTGAAATCCGAAACGTCAAGCTAATAAAATTATTGGCCCAACGACCGTGTTTACTTCTACTGGTATTTTCACTTGTATCGGCAATCTCACTTCCTGAAATTACTCATCTAACGAAGGAAGACTAGGCTGCCAGTGACTCGAGAGTTTTGATGTGCGGATATTTTCCTACTACAAGCATTCGAAAGGAGGAGAACTGACATCCTAGACACGTCCAATTTGTTAGCACTAGTTAAGCATCCTTGATTGACTAAGCAAGGCATGTTTTTCTGTCCAGAAAGAAAGCCACGGTCACTATTTCATACTACGAAACGGCGCTGGTCTGTCCAGATTGCGCAATGTCATTGTGGTTTATTTCCAACGCACTGTCCGATTGAACACCATGATGTTAAAGTAATTATTTTTGCCAAACATTGTTGCTGCTAGAAGAAAAGGATCAACTATTCCCCTCACAGACAGTTCAAGTGATGCGTTGATGGCCTACATTTCAACAAAAAATGCTTTCCTAATGCGCTTTGAACGTTTTATCGAGTGCTGCTCACAGTATTAAGGAGGAATTTGCGTAACAAAAAAATAAAGAGGGATGGCTTTATCGTCAAACACTTTTATTTCAAGCAATCTTATAAGTTTAAGTGGGTTAGTGACTCAGGTGTTGCAACACATAGGGTTGGTAATGCATGGATGATGACGAATAATAAACCAGAAATAGCCATTTCAGACTCCTTTTGATTTGTCAGAAGTGGAATCATGCCCATAATCTCAGCTTTGTTAAACCTAAGTAAATCCAAAGATTGACTGCATCCGGTAATCAGCTTCGTTTTTAGTGATAAGTATACAAGCACTACTCCTACGAAACTGTACATATGATGTTGTGCATTTGTTAACACACTGTAGCGGTAGTCTGCCATCGATATTGTGTGTCATCCAGAAACATATGAAACCAGGGCCACAAAAGAACATTTTTGCTAAAATAATGCTTTTGGTTAGCATGAAAAGGCTGACTCAATAAAAGATGACAAATGGCCTTGATTCCATCTCACAAAATTCAGGTAGGTCATGTATCAGGCCAGAGAAACGTGGCGCAGAGAGCATGACTTAAACTTAAAGCGCAATTCACCTGTAATCAGGACGCACAAAATTGTCGTTATAACGACCAGATCGTGAATGGCGGAGGTAATTCATTGTGAACCGCAAAAAACCAGCGTTGCAGAATCGCCTATTCCGTCAATTTACCTTCGTTGGATCCACCGGTCCTTTTGTCCAGTTTTTTGCAATCAAAAACGAACTACATTTGAAGGAAATTACAACTGGTAGTTCTGATTTATTAGCCTTCGAAAGCCAGCCACGTCCCAATAATAAGTTTGAATAACCGCGTTCACAGTTAGACGAGCAGGTCTGGGCTTTAATTTTATCAATGAGCGTCGCTTCCAGGTTAATATCGTGTGCATTACAACATATTTATATATCGCCTACTTGGGTAGATCTCCGTCCATAAGCAGAATGGGTCGAATGAACGCTGAGAGTATTGACAGGGAGTAAATCTGGTAGATCGATCCCTTACGACCCAAACTATGTCCGTGGTGTCCTGGGGCTCATTCTCGGTCAGCAGCTCGAAAATGTCGCGAGTTAGAGCTTCAGGGGTTCCAGAACGTGACTGGATCTGGAAGTAAGGTCCGGTCGTAGGCTAGACACAAGCTTGCACTTCCTAATCTGCCTTCATTGGAACCTGATTTAGGAAACGTTCGTGACCATGAAAGGACACTACTCCTTCTAAAGCTACGATATAGTCAGGAGTCAGAGGATGGACAGATTTCCACCGGAATATCAGCGTATTTCGGCATCTGCTTCTGCCTATCTGACGACATTAAACCTTAGTCAGATGGTTGAATGGCTAAGGAAGGTGCGCAGCATTACTAAGGCACAACTTGCCTCATTCTCAGCTCTGACAATCTCACCTGTGTCTCTCCTCTCACATTTGAAGACTGAGCTTAGACAGCTTACCGAACAGGTAGCTTTTTTTCAACTTCCTTAGCCCTTTTCATCATAGAGTCCGCCGACTTCTTCTGCCCGTCCTCTCCAGCCCATTTCATCTCGTCTCACCTCGTCACCACCTGCTGGTATCTCACCACCTTCGGTGCCAAAGCACGTCACTGAATCTCTCCCTGCTCCTTCATCTCCGAGCAAAGTGAACGGATAAAACAAGTAAGCCTTAAGCTCAATTCGAATAATCTCCCTGGTGTATCTAGCTCTTGTCCCACCTTCAACGTCTGAGACACCCAGAGTTGCAGAGGTTTCCTGGTTGATACTGGTGCATAACTGAGTTTCCTCCCTCCCACAGCAGCCAACCGTCAGTGCCCCAACTCTGGACTCTTCATTCAGACCTTCAGCAAATCGCCAGCTGCTACCTTCGGAACCCGATCCCTCTCCATTGACCTCGGTCTCAGGTGACTACTCACCTGGATCTTCCTAGTGGCTACTGTTCCAACCGCTTTCATTGGTGCTGAATGACTAGGCATTTAGGAACTTCTGACTGAGTGCAAGCAACTTCGTATTCATGATCTTGTCAATATTAACTCCGTCTCCAACTTCCAACCGTCTATATGCCATTGACCAAAACCTTGACTTTACATTTCGTAAACTTTTAGGCAAAGTCTCATTAGGCCCCACATTTCGGAGTCCTCATCTAAGCATGCTATTGTGAATGACACAAAAAGACCGATCCTCCCTTTTTTTTTCGCGCCTCCATCGTATCGCTTTAACCCGTCTCGCGGCTGCCAAAGCCAAATTTGAGCACACACTGAAACTAGGGATTATTGGGAGTCTTACAGTTCCTGGACATTTCCATTTCACAGACGGACGATTGGCGTGCTTGTGGCAATTATGGAGCACTGAACTGCATCCCTATGCCCGATCGGTACTCAGTTCCCCATCTCCAGGACAACGCAAGACTTCTTTTTAAAAACCCATTTTCTTTAAGATAGATTTAATCCCAACCTTCCATCAAATTCCAATGGGGCTAAGGAAGTTTACTCAACAGCAGTGCCGACTCCTTTTGGCGAGTTTGAATTTCCTTATATGCCTCACAGACTTTTCAAAGTTTAATCCCTCGAGTTTTACATGACGCTTGTTTTGTCTCCGCCTATATTGACGATGTTTTTGTAGACAGCTCCAACGCCGAGGAACACATGGAACATCTCGCAGGGGACTTTGACCACTTTCAACATTTTGGAGTAGTTCTTTACCCCTCCAAGTGCGTCTTTGGCGTTCCGTTCCTCGAGTTTTTCAGAAACCCGGTTGAAACCCATGGCATCCATCCTCGTCCATCATAGGTTGCCGCCATCCGTGAATGTCCACCGGCTTCATGCTAGTTTCTACTCCCACGCTGTCTTAGCATGGTGCATTTCTAACACCGGCTCCTACCAAACTGTGCTGACAACATCATGCCACTCAAGACCCCCCTTTGGGTCCCAAAGGTTCGTTAGAACTGTCCACAGACGTTCTCGCTGCTTTTGACAAAGTGAAGGATGACCTAGCCGATGACACACTCCTGACGCATTCTGCTCCCGATGCTTCCAGCTTCCTCCTGGTGGACACGTCCAATGATGCAGTCAGTGATGTTTTCACCTCGTTGTGAAACACTTCCAACACTTCTCGGAGGTGAGAGACTTCACTATGTTTACGGATCATAAGCCTCTTAACTTTTCCCTCAAGTCAAATCCTGACAAGTTCAACCCCCGGGAGATTCACCAAGTGGACCGTATATCGCAGTTCACCTCGGACATCCACCACACCAACGGGTCAAGCAATGAAGTAGCTCCAGATGGAGTCTTTCCTTAGGCCTTACTCCCATTTGCACAACAAGCAATCCTTCGGCCACCAACGAGATGGTCAATCGGTGTCACCGCCTTCCGTCTAGCAAGGAAGTACTGTGGCCGTCCGTTCCGTGTTTGCCACTTATGTCACACTGTCTTCTTGTCAGCCTCAGGCTCCTGTTCGTGGTAGTTGGCTAGCATGATCACCGGCGCATACGAATACCCACGCGCGTTGTCAACTTCACGCTCTTGGTGTATTCGTTGCTGGAGCTAACCACATTGCACTCCTATTCGCTTCACACTCCTGATCATTTGGTCGCTGGAGCTACATGAGTCTTGGCATAAACCTCGCGAGAGCTCAAAGTTTTTCAGTGATTGGATGCAGGGTACAGAGGAGCCACACTATGGGGCCAGGAGGCTCAACGGCGGACACAGGCTCACAGCAACTGGCCTGAAGGGATTGCTTACGGCAACTAGTTGCAGAGCTCGTATACACTCATGTACCCAGTATAGCTTGTCCTAACTAATCACACTTCCCTGAATTCGATTTTCAAAATGCTCATTTTGTCGATTTGAAAATTTCAACAGATGTACACAAATGACATTAAATTTTTTTGGACACGCAGATGGTGTCGTATCCAAACAGTTGGGGTAGCATAGACTGCACACACCACCGTCTCCGTCACCACGATCGTTTGCCAGTCACATGTTGATACTTTCGGTTGGGAAAAAAGATTCAAGGTCACGCGTGCACATCATTATGTCCTTTCATCTTCATCTGGTGTTAGATGGATTTATAATGAATTGAATGATCGAGCAGTTTGAGCTGCGTGTGCACCTGCCGCTTGAACACAAATTCTGCCGGCGAAGAACCGTTTAAGTTGTAGGGGTTTATGCGGTAGCCAAAAAAAGCATGATAACTTGGGCTTTAAGTTCATTTGCGTCTGTTTGGCTAGCCTGCGTTTGATTGTCTGAACAACGCACTCTTTGAGGCCCTTTAAGCCAGAAGTTATAAGCCTTATACCATTTTCTCCATAAATATTTTAAAATATGCCATAGCAAAGACCTCAACATTGTCTGAAGCGACTAATTCAGGTATTTCAGAAGGCGAACAATTGATCATAACTTGTTGAATGTAGTATATTAAGAACAGGAATTTGCGGTCAGAATAGCCTTAATCCATTTAGTGTGGTCGCCAACCATCATCAAGACCATATAGCCTTGTAATGGCCAGAACTAGTTGAGATGTACCCTCTTCCAAGGCGAGTCCGGTCAGGCCCAGCGCTTCAGCGGAATCTACAAAAAGGACTTTGTCTGATGTGACACACTTGACGGACCTTTACCAATTTTGGGTTACAACACATAGCTATGGGCGAGAGATTTTATTCTCACACTTCCAGGATGTGCATCATGCAGGTCTCTGAGGATGGCCTATCGGCCTGTGGTGGCCCTACTACACGATTTCCCCATAGCACTCATCCGTATTTTAGACGTGATTCGTGCTGATGGCTGTAGAATGGCTGAAATTAAAATGAGTGTGATTATGGCCAGCCCGATTACAGCGAGCTCATGATCTGAATTAAGAGAAGATCTCTCGATATCCAGTGTCTTTGAAAGGTTACGAGTGTGTTGACTATGTTCTGAAAATGATTTATGATCTTAAAAGCGGGTGCTCCGTTAACACCATCGCCATCAGTGGGAAGTCCACTGAAGGCGTCACTCACAATTTTTACACCACCTTACCGTATTTCATTCCATAGATGAAAGTGGACAGAGTGAGTTCACATAGTTGAATTCTTGGTGAGGACATTTGCTGCATGCCTGATGTTTCTTCAAGTAAATAAAAGAGGTGCTTGTTTTCGGTGTGATCCTCGAAGGGCAGTCCAAACAGATCCAAGTGAAAAGCGTTGCTAAATCCTCCTTCTCCAGCTGTGAATTATTGTCTTCCACTTTGGAATATCGTTCTTGCTGCAAAGGGAATCAGAATCTTGATAGCGGAACGTACTCTGTGCATTTTAACCGAACCCACGCCTTACGGAGGCGTATCACATTTGAGTGTGATGAGACTTTTGTGATCATAAAGAATTGGGATGTTGAGGTTGTAAGGGCACGCTTCGCCTTTTCAAAAGCACTTTGTTCGACCTTCGACCCGTTTGATCAATGATTATTTTCAAGCAGTCAACAGAGAACCTTTAGAATTGTAGCCAATTTATTCAAGAATAGACGTAAGTGAGTAGTAAACCCCAAAAATGTATTACGGCAGCTTAACCTCATAGGTAAGACCCTAGCATATACGACCTTGAATTCTTCCATACGAGAAGGGGATAAAGATTTAACAAAAATCAGGAGGATAGTGTCTTCTATGTAAAACTTTCCAAGTTGGAAGTAATTGGCAACCGGAAATGTGAAATCCGTATTCGCAAGTATGAAGTCCAAAATCTAAGATAGTGACGAGGCCATGTGTGAGTCAGCATTAAATTTGATTATCTTTCTGGACAGTGGGGATTGGCCATAACTCGTGCGTATGTGAAATTATTTGCGAGGGTTTCAGCATTGGAAGATACGCCCACAGTTAGTCCACTACTAAATAGAGTCTGTAAATGACTATGACCAGATAGCCAGTCACTAATATATCATCAAGATGTGCACACGCGAGAGGCATGCCCTCACGAGGCTATCAATGAAGCATCAGAACGTACTTCCAATGGGATTTATTGTATCAAAACATATCCCAGTGCTTATTGATGGTTTTGGCGACTGGAATTCGGTTTCTAGAACGACCTGGTTGTAAGCATGCTTCAGGTCCAAATTTAAATCCATTTTTAGACTGGTGAAATAGCCGAATTGGTCTTTTCAGACAATGGTCTGGCATTTACTAGTTCAGACAACCAAATACAGACTAGCCAAACAGATGCAAGTGAACTTAAACACGAAACCGTCACAATTTATGTTTGGCTTCTGCATAACCCAAACGACTCAGCCGGTTCTTCGCCGCTAGAGTTGATGTTCAAGCGGCAGTGGCACACGTGGCCTAAATTGCTTGATTCTTCACGGCATGATGAAGCCAGGGAACAACTGACGAAGATGAATGCGTGGTATTATGTGCACAACAGGCCTCGAATATTTTCGCCCAAGGAAAGCATTTACTCAGATTCGCAAAGGTAAGAGTCCCTGGATAAAATTCATATAAGTGTTATTTGCTCTCCGGAATAGGCTGACATTGTCACTGACAGTTCGGAAGGCTTGGCCAACTTTACATTTTCAAAGCGTAAAATGCTAATATCGAACAGTGTTTTCAATGACAGGCTAAACTTGTCAGCCATTTCAATGATCCAGGGAATGTTATAATATATAAACAATCAAATTGTTTACTTAATGCCCAGAGGGCACCATACCTCTGAACATTGTACTGTGGTTTAAATAAATACAAAGTGGATAATTGTTGCTCTGTGTGAACAACCATATGAACAGCAGAAATGTGTAATAGGATAGGCACATCCAATTCACAACATACGTCCATTGTCCACAATATTTGGAATATATGGAAACACGATGTTGGCATCGGTGAGGGTAGAGTGTAAAGTGTGTGCTTTCCCATACTGTCTTCATATCGCGCCATCTGCGATACGTCTGTTAAATTTGTGAAACCAATAACATGAACCTTTTCCAAATCGGAACTCAGGGAAGAGGGATTATGTAGGACAAGCTTTACTGAGCAGAAGAACCTACAAGATTTCTGCAACTAGTAGCCATAAGCGGTCTCTTGAGGCCAATTGTTGTGTGTCTGTGTCCGCCATTGAGTCTTGACCCCAGGGCGTCAGTCATTTGTCTTCTGCAGTCAATCAGTAAAAATGGGCAAGTTAATTGATTTTGAGTTCTCGTGCGGTTCTAACAACGAACCGACCATGAGCGTGAGGCTAGTAGGAGGAAATCGCGAGTGACTCCAGCAGCGAATACACTCAGTGGGGAGCGAACAAATCTACGTCCTGCTCAGCCGCTATGTTTTTTTCAGATGCATCAGGAATAATGTGATAGACAGATATTTTATTGGACGGACCATTATGACCTCATATCTACCGAGGTAAAATTATTTCATAAGTCAACACGATGACCTTATTTTGAATAAAAAATTATTCCGAAGGAAAGCATAGTTGGAGGAAAAATTCGAGAACGGTTATATGTAGAGTAAAGAGGTGGTGGAATGATCATAGAGGAATTTGTGTGGCATAAGGTAGATCTACTGGAATGAGGGTGTTTATTTGTGGAACATTGGGGCTAGAATTAAAACAAAACAGGAAATAGAAGGTGGTATCGGATCTTCTATTCCAGAGAAATTTAATATTGCCTAACTGACATCTTTCGGTATACAAGATACACGATCCAGAAAGAGATTATATTCTTCGCATAAAGACTCTCGGAACGTTTTCTATCTTACTGCGTTCATAGGAGTAAATTAGACCAAAGAGGTGACAGTAATATTCTAGGACGGGAAGAACAAACTTGTGATGAATTTGTATTTTTATTTCTGGAAGAAAAATCTTATATGATCTTAAACCACACACTTGTGCAGCATTTGTCGAAATTAAATCTGCATGAGACAATAATGAAAGCATATTCGTGTAACGTTTGCCTAAGTTCCTTTGTGGTGGAGCTTATTAAAGTAAGATAAGTTTGGAATAATATGGGTCCAGGAGCCACGGTGGGGCCAGAAAACACGAAACTATACTTTGACGGTGAAAGCTTCATCTGCCAACTCGAACTATAATTCGACAGCTTAATCACTGCGGAGTAAATTTTGTGAATATAAATATTGGCAATGTCCTTAGAAAATGAATAAATACGCTTAAGACCATCAGGATAAATGAAGATTTGCGAATTTTTGATTGCTGTTGAAAGATGGTTGGTATAAAGAATGCACAATAGAAGACACATGACCGTGCCTTGAAATACGTCACTGGTGATCAGCTGAGGCATATAGTAGCAATCATCTACTAAGACCATTTTGACTACGAGGAGAGGAGGCCGGATGACGAGAGTCTTGAGTTTTACTAGAAGACTTCTATGCCACACCTTATTGAAGTCATGACTAAGATCCTAATACTTCACAAGGAATAATTCCTGCTTATAACGAAGGGAAGTGAACAGTTCCAGAAAGACTAAGTGAAAAGGTGTCGCATGATCTTTCAAATAAAAAACCATGCTGCGTAGAGCTCAAAGAATTTCATAGGAACTCATATGCTCGAGGAGATTTGTTAGAGTTGGAGGGTTATTAAAACTTCAGTACTTATTGACAACCAAGCGAGATCCTGATTAGAACACTGGAATAATGATAGACAAATAACGTGGGTCAGGGAAGAATCCGTTAGACAAATAACCTGAGAAAACATGGCTATGTATTCGGGGAAGGTTTGTTACTTTCTCTAACATTGATTTTGGAGTGCCGTTAGTTCCGGAAGAGTGCAAGTTATCTTAGAGGATGTTTTAATTTCTGAGTTAATTCAAGGAAGAAATCAATGGTGTTCATGAAAACTGACTAAAAGCGGATAAAACGACGGAACCTGTTTAGATTCTGTAATAAGACGTTATGCATTAAACAATTCTGCCTTATCAGTGTCGTTGACGACGCAGCATTTATCTTTATTCAGCAATGGAGAATTTAATAAACATGCTAAGAGGATAAATGACGACTGAACATTTTTGTGGCAGATTTCACAGATATCAGGCCACTGCGTGTTCGTGATTCCCTCTGACCGTCGCACTCGAGACGAATCTTCTAGGCTGATTCACAAATATCTGTCCTTTTCAAAGGCGTGGATAAAGAGCTTGTGGATGGATCTTCCAAATGCCTTCTCAACTTCTTTAGTCTATGCAAAATAAAACGAGGAACGGGGGAATAAGAAGAGACAGGCCTGCAGTTTCTGTTTGGCAGAAATACCAGAATTCCACCAGAAACAGCCAACATAAATTCACAACAGATTGGTGCATCATTTATGAACGATAACTTATGCCGGTTCAGTGATTCAGGGAATTTATGATAAATAAAATGTATATTTAAGGCCCAGAGGGTCCCATCATTCCGAACGTTGTACCCTGGTATAAATAAATACAAAGTGGATAATTGTTGGTATGTGTGAATAACCATATGAACAGCAGATCTGAATTGTATGATAGGCACATCTGATTCTCGACATAAGTCAATAGCCAATAATCTTTGGAATATATGGTGAACTAGGAAAGAAGCAGTGAAAAAGTTTCTACTGTTTAATCGGGGACAGAGTTCAGCGAGCCACCAGTTTTTCTAAAAGCAACCATAGGAGAAAAAACTGCTTCCACCAAGAATTAATAGCTAGACGTGATAGGATCGGTATGATGCAGTGAGATAGGAACGTGATTTTAATGACAGAATGTGAGGGTTTGGAACGCTATCTGTCGTGGGAGAGATCATATAACACCCAGAGCTACTGCTTACAACCATCAGGGAGATGAGACAGAAGAAGCTCATCATAGAGAACCGAGTGGAAACAAAAGGGGACAGTAGAGGTCACGAGATCATCACCGAGATGCGACTTTGCTGACTGCATACTCCACCGAAAAGGTGGTGGAAATAGCAGGATCTGCTACGATCATTAACAGACTGCGGAGACTGAAGATTGACTCTGCAGAGGATAATGAAAACATATTTAGCAACCAATGTAATATTAAGGGAACTTCCTCGAATACCAGGATGACCATTTTCGACGTCCAAAATTTGCGAGTTTGGGAAGGAAACGAACAATGAGAATTTTAAATCCTCTGAAGTTTAATGGTTACGTAATAAGGTTTTGAAAATCGCTAATGTAGACTACAACCTTATTTCGAGTGGCAGATTATTCTAGATGAAAGCATACTTGGAGGCAAAAACGAGAACGGATAATTGTGAAGCTAAGGGTTGGTGAAACTATCAATTAGGTTTTACGAGTGGCATAAGGTCGATCTACCGAAGCGAGAGCGTTAATTCGCGGGAGATTAGGGCTAGAGTTAATGCGAAACAGGAAACAGAGACCGGATTCAAGTCTTCTGACTCATAGAGATTTTCTGTTCGCTAACTGACATCTGCCCGTATAAGAGATACGGCATCCAGAAAGAAAAAATATTCTTTGAGTAAAAACTTTCTGACCATTTAAAATCTTAATGTGGTCAGAGGCGTTCATCAGATCAAAGAGGGGACAGTAGTATTACAGGATGGGAAGAACAAACATGTGGTATAGTTTTAAATTTATTTCTGGCAGGAAGAAATTGTGTGATATAAAACAGCATGTCTGTGTTGGTTTTATCAACCCGACTTTTGAACTTGGCTTTGTAAAAGGAGTAAATGCACTTAAGATCGTCAACGTAAGCGAAATTTTGTATATTTGTGAGTAAAGTTGAAATTTCGTTTATGTACAGAATAAAAAGAATGGGATCTAGAACCGTGCCTTGAAAAACGCCACTTGCGATCGGCTGAGGCGTTGAGTAGCTATTACCTACTAAGACCTTATGGCTGCGGTTAGACAAGTAGGAACCAAGGAAGTCAAGGAGAGGAGACCGGATGATGAGAGCTTACAGTTTCACCAGAAGACGTCTGTGCGGTACATTGTCTAAGGCGTCGCTCAGGTCAAAGTAGATCACAACCACTGACTGTTGCTCATTACGAAGGGAAGTGATGAGGTTAAGAAAAGCTAAGTGACACACGTCGCATGATCTCCCAGGTAAAAACCATATTGCTAGTCACTTTAGAGCTTATTTTCTAAGCAAAAGTCAAGAATTTGATCAAAAATAATTTTTTAAAGAGGTTTTGCTAGATCGGGGGTGTTGTTAACACCTTGATAATAATTTACGTCTAAACTAGATCCTGACTTGAAGACAGGAAGAATAATAGATTTCTTCCATGAGTCAGGAAAGAATCCGTTTAAAAAATAAACTGAGAATACATAAAAGGAAGGCTGGGCACTCTCTTAATAACTGAGTTTGGAATACCGTCAGTCCCCGAAGAATGCGAGTTTTTCGGATGCATTATTTGCTTACGAATTAGTTCTATGGAGAAATCAATGAATTAAAATGAATGAGGATGCCTGAAACGTCGGAACCGGTTCAGATTCCATCCTAAGATGATTTACAAAGAATGCACTAAGAACGAAGTTCTTAGATTCATTTAGTAATGGAGGTATTTCATAACCTCAATTAGAGCAAGATCGACGGCGGAACAGTTGAGCAACAGATTTTGCAGGGTTTGGCTTGCTGAGTGCGCAAGATTCCCTCTGTCTGTCACGTGCAAGCCGAATCTTAGAGGCTAATTTAAAAATCTCTGCAATCCTTAGATGTTCAGATAACGAACTAGTATATTGACCTTTTAATTGCTTCCTCAATTTCTTGAGTCTTGACAAAAGAAAGTGAGGGATGGTGGATTCCGAAGTGTAGGGCTTGACAATTTTCATAGGCACAAATTCCAGGATGTTATTTGAAACGACTGACATGAAGTCAGAAAGACTTGCTGCATCGTTCATGGAGGAGAGATGCTGCCAGTCCAATGAGTCCAAAAAGTTGTTAACTAAGCTTCTATCTGCGAGGTCAAAAACATGATTTGTACGAATGGCTCTAGCCTTTTCGATAAGACAATTGGAAGGCAACAGTGAACTAATGTATAGTCACATTGGAAGAGGCCCTGCTGAAAATTCACGAAGAGGGGAGCAATGTCGTTTGTGAATATCAGGTCTAAAATATGCTTGTCTCTCGTTGATGAATGGACAAGCTGTGACAAATTAGAAAAATTAATGGTATCTAGGAAAGGCTGAAATCTGGGTCGACAAAAGTTTGAAATCCAGTCAATTTCAGGAAAATTAAAAGCCCCAGCGATTATTTTAATGTTAAAATTGGACTCCGAAACCAATTTAAAAATTTCAAAAAGTTTTGCATCATCATCGGACGATGAATTAGGCGGGTTGTAAATACATCCGAGAATAGCCTTTTGCCGGGGCGACTGGATAATGGATGCGAAGCGGTAATTACCAGAGAATTACGTAACGTCTAGCTCAAAAGGAAAGTGCTTAAATGAAGCTTTAATATAGAGAAGACAACCACCACCACGCTTACTAGTGCGGTCTTGACGGTAGAGATCGTACTGGTCTAAGACAAGCAAAGACCCGGAAATTAAGGGATGAGTCCAAGATTCAGTTACACATAAAACATCAGGCATTAACTCGAAATCAATGGCTCTCAGTTGGGCCATCTTATTTATAACAGATCAAGCATTTAGTAATATGCCATCTAGGATATTTCGAGTATCAAAACTAGGGTTATCGGTTTGAACCTTTGACATATTTTCCTTTTCGAATGTTTCTACTATTGAGATAGAAATGATAGAACCAGTAGACGAAATGGTTAAATAAGAAGGAATTTTTGATTTGGACGCTGTGAAACACCGAAGAGATGGTACTAAAAAAACGATCACAGGGGAAATTTTTGTTTCTTTTGCGATCACTCGTAAGCTTTGCCCTTTTTCTCATTTCTGTTTCAATATTTTCGACCAGGAATCAAACCGATGATTTTGAGCTTACTCTCTATCTAACCACTCCGTCTACCATGATTGCTGGCTTGGCAATAGCCGATATCGTTTCCAAGCATAATTCAAGTAAATACTTAGAAGAATACAGAGTGTAGCCAATATTTCTAATGATTGTAATGGACGCGCTGTGAAGTGTGACCTTTGACACCGAAGCATAAGTGCTAGTTGCTTTTGGTCAACTATCCCGCGGCTAGATCAAGTGCTAAGCAACAATCACCTAAACTTGCAGGCTAAGAAGGAACGCATCTGAATAAAGGGGGATTTGGGTATATAACCTAAAGCTGTAGTCGTAGGTTACTTAAGTGACAAATGCATGTGATGACGGAGTGTAAGACCAAGCAAATGAGACTTTAAGTTTTTAGCTGCTCATATATTTGCTTCAGAACTTATCTCGAGACCGTTGGCATGAATGGTGTTCTGCACGTGATCTCTGCTCCTTGAGTTGAGATCCAGTATTTGAGGCGTAATTGTCTTGTGGTCCGTTACATTATCCAGAAATTGGTAGTGCGTTCTAGGGAGGTTGACTTTTCCCAAAGGAATTTAAGCAGAAAAATGCTTTATTAGAGAAAAAAATTCCAAATCTCTATTTCCACCACAGTGAAAGAGATCATGCAAAAGTTTTTTAAGAAGGACAACTATTTCAATGCATTTCTGATGCCACTTTAAATTCGGTCCCATTTCACGTGAAACGTCAATGAAGGTAGACTGGAATTATTGTATCCTCAGACACGATTGGGGTTCGATTCGAGCTCAAATTGTTTTAGATCGAACCCGAATCGAATGCGGATGGCACCCAAGGGTATAGTTGCATCTTATCTGAGGTTGTTGCTCGATTCAAACACAAACCAGAAGCAAAACTTTTAATGTACATTTTTTCATCCGCACCAGGAGAACCCTTTTTGAAAAGGTACAATATTCATAAACAAAAAACGACAAAACTATATTTGGAAGAAGTTCAAAGCAGTTTTGTGGTTGCAGTAAAAATCCATGCAGCGCTTGCTTTATTTAATTTGGTGTCCCATCTGAAAGCAAACTGAATAAAAAAATAATATTGGGGTAAAAAACAATATATTTTTAATTGATTTATTTAATCATTATGAAAGTGTTATTATTTTCTAACATTGTTCCTTGTTAAGTTACGTAATGTACGCTAAAAATTTAGGTGACTAGTCGTCTAAACTGTTGCCTTCAGTACCTTTTCTTGAAACCGATAGTATGCCTAATGAAGGAATTCCTGAATGCCCTTTCAAGCTGTTATTTGTCAGCTGATCGGACATTACTCCACCTGTGGGAACTGTCTGTCTGGCGCATGGAATACGATATGTCCTACCCACTACGAGCGCTATACGGTAAAGCCGAATTAGGCTTGCTTCCTTTGTTGCTGACCGTAGAATGTCAGGTGTAATGCACTTTCGCTGATGTTGTCGACCTCTGAAGAACGATAAGTGGGCGACCTAGGAGAAATATTTCTAATGTAAATGTCCACATACTACTTGCTACCTGCTACTTGCATTCACTCTTTCGTCCCCTCATTCTAAACTATCATCGCCAACTCTTGACAACCTTGATTCTTTCTTCTGATTTTGCAACCATGACGATGGTTTCCAGGTTAAGTTGATGATCGAGGCGGGTTCTGATGTTTTCTCCCTCTTTGTTGGTGGACTTTGCAGTAAGCAAGGTCGCATCTCGACGATGATCTCGTGACCTCTACTGTCCCCTCTTCGTTTCGACCCTGTTGTCCACGATGAGTTCCTCCTCTCTCACCTCCACTGGTGGTTATAAACAGAAGCTCTGACTGCTGTTTTATCTCTCACCCAACAAGGAGCGTTCCGAACCCTTATACATTGTCAGTAACATCACAATACTTTCCCATTGCATCCAGCTATTAATTTTTTAGTGAAAAGGTTTTTTCTCCTAGTTTTTTTTTAAATAAGTGGCTCGCCGAACTCCGCCTCCAATTTAAACGTAGGATTCTTTTACTGCTTCGTTTCTAGTTCACCGTATATGCCAAAGATTGTGGACTTTTGTTTTAAAAATGGTAAATCGTCCTGAATCGGATATGCTTACCATACAACTCATTTCTGCTGTTCCGATGGATGCTCACTTAGCTGCAGCAATTATCCACTTTGTATTTAGTTAAACCATGATACTAAGTTTATAATGATGGGGCTCTCTGGGCCTTAAATATACAATTCATTTATTTATTTATTTTTATTCGTTCTCGGATAAGGTCTCATTGAATTCTTTAAGCTCTGTTAGTGTCATTATCTGTTTCACAATGTGCTCTTCTTTTCCTTGTTAAAGGCACTTGAGGTTGAGCAACACATAGGTTTGTCCAACCGTTGTTGTAAGGCAGCCAACTGTGTCTTTAGTTCATTAAACGTTTAAGTACGTAGATGCTGCACTTGAATTTGAACAGCGAATACCGACCTTGATATACGAAACAGTATGCTTAGTTGTTCGATAGCTGCGTGGCCGTTTTCGACACCAACGGCTACTTCCTAAAAAAATATGTAAATTAGGCAAATGCGTATTTACTTGCGACAGTAAGGTTGCCCAGGCAGAGTTTCGCTGGTTTCAGACCATTCTGTTGATGAATCCTGAAAGAGCAGACATTTAAAAAGCAATTGTAAGCCTTAGTGATGAGGAGGGTAGTTCAGGCATAGCTTATGATAGGCCTGCAAGATAGACTTTCAGATCAATCGGGCATTTCCTCGTTGGCTTTGTACGCTTATTTTTACTGTCCGTCCTTAGGAATAATAAGCTACGACCCAGCAGGAAAAGAAGTGACTAGGGGGTTTGAAACTATCTTCTTATCCATTGCCTCTTTTCACTGTCCACAAATTAATAGCTGAGGGACTGCTGGGTTTCAGGATTCGTAGAAAGTGACCGACGAACCGTAAGAGGTATAGTGAGACCAATAGCATTGTGTTTTATGAAGATTTATTGCCTGATACAGATCAGTTAATAGCAAATACCATCTTATATAATACGATATGATTATTTTTAACATTGGAAGTTTCTTGCAGTTGAATGATTTCTGTCCCATAACACATTTTCACATTTTTAGAGATCAGTTAAACTAAGTTTACTAAATCGGTTGAATCACGCACCCGAACGACGCTCTCGCATCTGTTTAGATGTGATTGTCCTTCGAATCGACCACAGGCGACTCTACATCTGTCCACTGAACACTCGAAGTTCCATAAATGACAGATTAATCTCAACCGAAAAAAATTATAAACATGAAAACATTAATCCCTATACTGTGTGCCTATTTTATTTCGTGTTTGTCTATTACTATGCCCTTGAAGGCCGCTTTTTACTTAAGGCAAAGTTCTCTTTTCAAAAAATAATGGTAAAACGTACAGTAGATTGCCTAACTCGTGAAATGTCTATATCACAATATGAGGTAGTAGCAAAGCAGGCATTTTTAGGTGTTAGTTCTGATTGTTTTTAGTAAAATTGATGCACAAAAAGCTGTTTCATAATAATGAGTTCAATTCAGAGCAGTTTATTGATGGGAAAACGGGACTAAATGGGGCGAAATTCAAAGTTTCTTGCTATCCAGGAGTGTTTCTGCGCCATTGAAAGCTAAGAATCAAAACATTTTGCCTTTATGCGCAGAACTGTGAATAAACATATATATATCCCTTCGGAGAAATTGAAAATTTTGTTTTGTTTTCACGAAAATCAGGTGAATGCAAGTTTGAGAGATCCCATTGTTTTCGGAAAAATGAACGCATATTTAGTTTTAAAAATAATATTTTGCAAAGTTTCGACGTTTTCTACCAAAAAACGTTGTAATAAACTTTTGGAATGTACTTTGTTTTACCACAGCGATAGTTAGGACCTTAAACGAGCATATATATGAGACGCAATAACACACCGCCACTTTTCGCTGTCACGGCGTTCACGAAGCCTGCCAAGTCAATTTCGATCTGCAGTTGATTATCAATGAATAAAGAAATTATGAAATGGAAGGGACAGAAAATTGACATTTCATCGCAAAATCTTCGTACATATTCGGCCACTCTATTGTGCTTTTTATATCTTAGAACTAGACTGAGAAGTAAGCAAATATATCGAAAAACGCTCTAATAGAGCGAAAAAGTTAGTTCTTTAATTTTCAACAGATATTGAATCCCTTATTTTTCAGTGAAGTCGAAAATTTGGTCAAACAGTCCCAGTTTCTCCTTGACTTCACTTTGCGTTTTTAAAAACGCAAATTACGCAGACATTTGACAGCAAATCACCTTATTAAAGCAATTTTTATAAGGTAAATTTTTATTGAAAGTTTTTTAACCAATTAAAGGCTTTTTTTCTGGCTTATGCTGTGGACGTTCATTTTTCATGGTAGCGCGTTTTAATGTTTAAGTGAGTTTGCAAATATAACCTAGACGGTCGTCTGCATTAGAAAGAACCCCCAAACAGTCACAAATTGGGTTTATGCTTTTCAGCAATATTTTTTGAAGGTTTACCAAAACACATCAAACAGAATGTACATTTATTGGCAGTCAACTGAAGACACAGAAAATCATAAAGAATTCACCCCATTTTCAAATACTACTTTAAACTCATCGTAATAGAAAACCCGAAATAGTTATGGAGAAATTTAACAATAGAATAGTTTTCTTTATATGCAAAAAATGGTACTTTTAAGATTGCACCTGGTGATTCTATTTAATTTCATTAGTCAATGACCTATCTGTGAACATGTGAGCTTATGAAATATTATTTGCCTGTGAAGTCCTAATCGGCGTGATCAATAAGGCATTTGATAGCGTACCTCATCGGTGAATGTAACAAAAAGTACTTGTAAGCAACACTGAATCCGAGTGGGTAACAGTAGAAAGTGGTCGTTCCGCAGGCTTCAGTCTTAGGTACTCTTCAGTTCCTCATTTATATAAACAACTGCACTGATATTTTTGACTGTGATGCCATCATGTTTGCAGACGATATCAAAATCTGGAAAGTCATCAGCTATCTTGACGACGCGCAGGAACTACAAGAAAACCTTGACAAATTGGCTGTCTGGTCCAGCCAGTAGCTTCTAACGTTGAATATACCCAAATGTGTATTCTTACGCTTGGAATCTGAGAGATGTTTCTCCAATAACCCGTACTGCTTGAACGGAATTCCATTTAGAGAAGAAGATAAGCACAAACATCTAGGTATCTGGATAGCTTCCAACATATTGCCTTCTTTATTCTCTAAATAAGCCATCCAAAAGTCGACGAGCATCATGCACTGGATAAGGCGCGCTTTCATAGGCTTTCCTCGCGAACTCTTTTCACGAATCTTCAGTGCTTTCATTAGATCGCATTTGGAATATGGAATGCCAGCATGGCTGCCTTGGATGAAGCAAGACAGTGCTCCTATCGAGCAGTTGCAAAGACGGGCAACAAAATTAGTGGACGGTCTTAGGACATTGTACTATCCTATAGGAAAATGAGATGTAACCTGCGATGAACATTTCAAGTTTTCCACGGAAACGTCTGTTTGCGGAAATCCAAAGATTTCTTTGAGTTTACAAACATGACTCACCTGCACGGTCATCCATATAAGGTCAAACACGAATATATACGCCTAGATCAAGGAAAATTGTCTTTCAGTCAGCGCGTTGCTCGACCATGGAACTCATTTCCAAGCGAAATAATGACGTCGAATATTGTAGATAAGTTCAAACGACAGTTAAACTGCTTAATTTTTGATAATCAACGACTCTCCCTGCAGGACTATCTTCAACCAACTATAACCTTTACTTAATGATTTCAATTTATGTGTATCATACCATTACGCGTTTGATGTAAAATGCTTAAATGTATTTAATGTTGTCTGTATGTACTTGCATTTAAAATTTAGATACTATACATAAATGGGGTCAACAAGGGCCATGCACGTCCCCTTAAATATACACGATATACACAATATAAAAATCTACTTTTGCGAAATATGTAGCAAGTAAGGATGATTATTTCACCAACGAACGGTGACTTGAACGAGGTAGTGCTGAGAAGCAAACTGGAAAGCAATCTGGAGAACAACCATTCAGGTATAATGGACTGTAATAATTAACCTTCTAAGAGTCGATGATCCATTATAAATAACCTAGTAGGAACTCCAAAGAGGACGAAGAAGAAGATGAATAGTGAAGGTTAGGAACGTGGAAAAAGAAAGAGTAGGAACTGGAATGCACAAGAAGAAGAATAGAAAATATGACTGATGTGGAGAGAGAAGAGGTGTCAAAAAATGACGGAGCAGAATAAAAAAGATCATGACGATAAAGGAGAAGAGAAACAAAACGAGATAGGCGCAGAGAGAAGAGATGAAAGAGGAGAAACTTGCAGCTTTCAAGCTCATAGTGCAAACGAGGGAACCGTAAGAGAATGACGAAAAACATTATTTTTACTACACTGAAGTTAATTACCTCACACTAAATCTCATACTTTCCACCTAGGTAGTTCAACCAGATAAGAAAGGAATGCTAATTCACGCTAAAATCGTCTAATATGTAGAATCATTCTACAAATGGAGCACACTTCATTTCTCGGTGCATAGAACAATATCTAGGAATTCCTCCAAAATCAGGCATGATGGCTTCAATAAAAATTTGCCTCAATGACCACTTAGAGAAACTGAAAGTTTTTACTTTGAGTTAAGAGGAGGCATTTTGTAGCAGCCAAATCGTTTCCACATGGTTCTGAGGCAGCAAAATTAAACAATGTAATTTTCTTCCTTAGTTGACACGCTTCGTTTGTAAGTCCGTTGTTTTTTGGCTGATTTATTGATGCAAAGATGCCCTTGAAACGCTGAACTAGCAACTGATGATCATCAAATTGAAAAAAACATGATGCAGAATATTAAGCCAGCTAAGCCGGGTTTATGCTGGGATTTTCGGTGTTTGTCCATCGCAATGCATTAAGGGAGCAAGAGCGAATAAGCGCTTATAAATCACATCTCGCGTCTTAATGATTGAACTCCACCATACACTGAACACCAAGTACCTGTGAACCTATTGACTTAATGGTGAATTCTTTTATGTTGTGAGTCCTTATGACTTTAGCCCGTTGCTGAAACCGCTGATAACTGTCCCACTCTCTTAAGAAGGAGTGCAAAATGATTTGTAGCGACATTTAATGAGAAAATCTGCAAGCTACAGTGTTCCGTAAAGAATTAAGCAGACAGGTGCAAGTAGAATAAGGTGAAAAATAAGCACAGATCAGATTAAAAGACAAGGAAATAAAGAGCAAGAGGGGCCATGGTCGTCCTAAGTTTCTTCACTTCCCTTGGATTTCTGGAAAAAAAAAACACGGAGTAGTTGAGATGATTCAATTTTTTTTATTGGCGATTAGCCAACAACGTAAAGCGGTAAACTTTCAAGCTGGAGCTTGATTAAAAACATGGTACCAGAATATTTGAACAGAATATGAAACTTACTGGCATGATAAACTGTACAGTTATTTACTCTGTGTCAAACCATATTGGGATCTATTTGCGTTGAAAGGTATTTGTCTATTCAGGATATAAGCTAACCGTACTTCAGCCAATTTGAGGCTTCCTACCCATGGCTGAACTGATTGAGGATAAGCCTATTTAGGCTAAAGTTATTTGTTCTGGTGTAACGAACCACAGTTCGGACAGAATTGTTTGAATGGACTAGGAGCACTTTTTCGCGCGGATCCCGGATGGGAGATGGAGTGATGGAATGTCAGTGAAGATGCCGGTGCCCCTTCCACTCTCGAACGCTGACGGTCGTCCCCACGAGTACCGTCGCCACTTATCATATCACTACCCTCCGTTCAATGTCAGCATCCGCTCATCCCGACCCTGCAGTTGCACACAGCGTTGCACTCCCCACCGGTTATCCAACAGACAGGACGTAATTCCCCCCACTCCAAAAGGGATATCGCCTCGTGTAACGCTTCCTTCTTTATTTTATATTGTGCCCTTTCATTACCTTTATATCCTTCTTAATAGTACAATCCATTTCCAACATTTCTGCCATTCCTTCTAATGACTGTTGCGTTTGAGTGATCGGCATGGTGCTTAGAAACCCTGTTCAATACGCGCATTGTCTAATAACAACTACAGGTGCGTTACTCGCCCGTGTGTGTGTGTGTGAAAACCTCGGAGTCTTCGGCCGCTACATGGTGATGGCCGTCAAAACTTCCTGATCCGTTACCGACGACTAGGAATGAAAATAAACCGGATAATTCGAAGATGGATTTCCATGTCAAGAACGTGGATAGAACTTAGTTACTGCTACCTGTGTAAAATCAACCTTATGAACTTCAGTGTGCTAATAAACATCAGCTGAAATGATCCGCATGGTTGCCAGTACATGCGAGAGTCTGTATTATGCGAGGCTCTTTGCGTACATGGGTAAACAATTCTTAACGTAAAACATAATAACTTAAGAAATGTGCACTTATACTTTGATTTTCATGAAGGGACATATTCGATCATACCCCATACTCGTTTTAAGGGCATACTGTCTTGCCCATACAAGTGAAACTTCGAGTCCCAGGAAGTAATTGAGAAGAAGTAGATGCGATCGTATCTTTTACTTTTCTGCTTTTATTTTCACTTATACAGATTCATTAAAGCGGCACTTTGTTCCACATAGGCCCAGCAAAATATATACATGTTGCTTGACTAACTTCTTAATTTGGTCAGCTAGTGTTGGATAACTTATGTATTTGTGATGCCAATGAGAGCGTTGATAACTGCAGCTGATGGCTATGATAACACGGGTTAGAGAAAGGGTTATTCTGGGAAACATCAACGCTAGCTCTAATATTTTTGCATTATAAGTTCACTACATTTTATCACCAACAATATCACGAAAAACGAGAATAATAAATGAGGCTTCATACAACCCTCACATGAAATGTAATCGAATGCATACAAATATCCGAAATGCATTGATATAGTAGCCGCTATTCAAGCAGTGACTTTTTAGCAGATATCTTTTACGAAAGATAAGCGATAGGCTGCTGTTGAGGAAAGGATTCAGAATTGCATTCTGTGTTAGATTCCCTAAACATTTCTTTGCTTTAAACCCACTAGGACGCACTAACTCACTCGGACAATGTAGCAATCCAAGTAGAATGTCGTATTCCGACGATATCCACCGTATGCTCCACAATATACTAGTGCAGGGACGGTGAGATGCGATGGATTATAGTGAGGGCAGACTTGCACAGAATCTACCTCACTCTATGTTCCACTCGTCTATCTGGGCTTGGTGTCAATATAAAGTCAAGTAAACTAGAGATGGGTGAGGGCACAGACTCACAAACAAGAATACTACAAGAATACTACAAGTCAACGGAAGGCCGGCTCGCATCTCAGCTGAGTGAGAGTGCTATAAAGGCCACATTAAGAAGGAGCCATTGCAGCATTATTCTCATTTCATCAGTGAGTCCCTTCGCACAAAAAATACAGTAGGTTGACAACGCGGTCAGAGTTATCCCGTCAGTTGGCAACCTTCAAACCCACGGCTTTTAGCGCAACGTGATAGGTTCCAGGTCGTCCGATTGTTTATACTGAGGAAACAAAATGAGCTGAGCTTTCGATGTCACTCCCCTCCGCAGGACACCGTCCGAGGCGATCTGATGCGGGAGTAACGGCATGCCTGACATGGCCAGCGTACCTGTCTTTGGGCACCACAACACGACCTTGCCCTCTGAAAGCACACATCAGGATTATCAACAGCAGGGGATAAGAAGGAGCCATTGCCATCTGACTCCCCAGTCCACTGGTCAGGCACTCAACGCACAACACACACTGGGCTGACGGCGTGGTCTGGTTTAAGTGTCAGTTGATGGCCTTCCAGACCACGGTATCTAGGAGACCGTGACATTGTCAAGTACCTCAGCTTGCAACATCCTAAGAGGGCCCTGCGGTGTGTAAATGCAAGAGGGCAGTGAGGGCAATGGAGGCGGGGATTTCTGCTGTGTGTTGGTGTTCCGGCCACTGGTTTGTTAGTCTAAGTGCGATGGATTCGCAAGTGACCGATTAGGCCAATGCGTGAGGTGAATGTGCTATCGCAACGATGGTAGTTTAGGACCGCATCTCCATCGCTGGTAGAGGGGACGGTGCGGTGATGGTGGTGGAGGTATCAAGTGGCGCGTAGTTGGAGGTGGTCCCTTCGGTGGTAGGAGTAGGGGAAGTGGTGTTAGTGGTGATCGTCGCTGTGATCGACGCCAGGGTTTCAAAAGGGAGGGTAGCGCCGATGATGGAGGGCGACGGGACCTTGGAAGTTTTCTTACCTATGGTGGGGGTTTTCATCATCGCGGGGTTCGAAGTAGGGTTGGCAGAGACGTTAAAAGATGCAGAAGTATGCAAAAAGGTTTATAGATTGGGCACTTCTTGGGCGCCATTGTTACATTTTTGATACATTGCATCCTGAGGTGTTCGACAATACCGATTTATGCGCGGAACGTACGCTGGGAGTATGGGAATGTTGAGAGGGCTGTTGCATTTGTGGTGTCAGTCCGGGCCTTTTCGACTTGTGTGCCGCCCTTTTAGACTTGGCAGCGGTGATCGGGTTGGCCTTCTGTGTTTGCTGTCCTCCTCCTGGCCAGTCGGTTCTGGGCAAGGTTTGATCTGCGGTTGTTGCAAAAAAGTCTTCAGACTGTCCTTGTAGCATCGAACTTGATATCCTGGTCAACGAGAACCCATGGCGACATCTCCATAGAAGAGTCTTTTAGGTAGACGCTCGTCATCTATCCTCCCGTGGCGGCCTTTCCAGCGCAGTTGCAGTTGTCTCAGCAGGGCGTAGATGTTGAGGAGACCTGTTCGTTCAAACAATTTGCTGTTTTGGATCTTGGCTTACCATGTCAGCTCCAGTATTGTGCGGAGACAGCCAAGATGGAGTTGGTTGGGCTTCCATCCCTGCTTCCGGTAGGCCGTCCAGGTCTCTGCTCCATACAGTAGCGTCGGCAAGCTGACAGATTTGTACATCTTGAGCTCGGTGCTGAGGTGGAGTCTAGACAAGGTTCTGCAGACGACTGAAGGCTTGGCTGGCGTTGGTCATTCGATGGGCAATCCCATTGTCGATTTTGGTGCTGTGAGAGAGATTGCTGCTGAGGTAGGCAAAAGTGTCAATGGCTTTCAGCTAGAAGCCACTGAAATTGAGGCACGATGCATTGTACGCGGTGTTGGGAAGGGGCTGGTGCAAGACCACCATTTTATCCATGTTGGTGATCAGTCGAAATTTGTTGCAGGCGTCAGCGAAGAGGTTCATAAGCCTCGTCTATCATTGCGCTGAGAGCGCAATCATCGCGAAGACAAGTTCGTGGATAGTCATTGTGGATACATGCGACTGATTGCCGTTGATTGAGGAGCACACATCACTGACACGTTACGCCTCGGGTACTGTAACTGTAACTCTTTGAGCCAAGATCATGAAACTCACAAAAAACTACCTCGACCGGATTCCGCGCGCATATAGAAGTAGCTGACATTACAGGATCTCTCTGTCTCGCGAGCGTCTTTCTTCCTATCCTGAAACGTGGGACGTGACCTACTAAGTGCAACCATTTTGAATATCCTCTACTCCATGTATTCCTCTGGAGCTTTATGTAAATTCGAATCGGAATCTATATAGGCAATCAGCAGGCCAGCAATCGTGGAAAGCTGGGATGTTCAGATAGAAAGCAAGCTGAAAAGTATGGGGAGGTTTCAAAGCCAGTGATATCAGGGGCAGAAATGCGATGAAGGGCAGAACTTACGAGTGATCGCAAACGCAGCGAAATGTCCCCCTGGGATCGCTTCCGAACACCGTTTGTCTGGTGTTCCTCTGCGTCTTCTCCGCTGATACCTTTTCCACTAACCGTTTCATCTTCTGGTTCCATTGGCTTCTCCATAGCCGAAACATTCTCAAATAAAAACACATAAAAATTACCGCCAGGAGTTTCGACTTCGCCCTCAAAGTAGTCTGTAAAACTTTAAGCCCAAACCTGACCAATAAGAGCAATATATGCAGTTATAACCAGAAAACAATCCCCTGAAAGGTCATTCCAACAAGGCGATTTAGCTTTGTGTTTGTGACGCTTCTTAACAATTCTGGTGTAATTTGCCTTCCCGATGTGTGAGAACGTAAAGAAAATAAAATCTTTAGCTAGTCATGCACAATACTCATAATCATCACAAATCCCTTAACTTAAATAAAGGGAAGAAGTGGATCAACCACCACCAGCACCACCATCACCGAAAACAACCACACTAACACCACCAATACAAAAACCACAACCACCACCACGACCACCGACACCACAAATTCCACTTCAACCACCAAAGCCACCAACACCGTCACCAAAAACAACACCACCAAATCCACCACTTTTACCGACAGTTCGACCGTCGTAGTCCGACGATGTCCACCGTATGCTCTTTGGGTAAGTGGAGCAGGGACGGTGACTTGTGCGTGATTTAGTTTAAAGTGATAGTAGACTTGCGCTGCATCTACCGCACTCTCTCCTCCTCCCCCACCTGAGCCCGGTGTCAAGACAGAGCCGAGAAGACCGGAGGTGGGAGAGGACGCAGGTGGCTGGCGCAGTCGGAGCCGCCCCTGGGCGTACCACAACACCTGGCTCGGATCCCACAGAGTGAGAGTGCCATAAAGGCCACATTAAGAAGGAGCCATTGCAGCCTGACTCTCAGTCCGCCAGTCAGCCACTCCACACAAAACACCCATTGGGCTGACCACGCGGTCCGAGTTATCCCGTCAGTTGGCAACCTTCCAAGCCATGCCTTTTAGCGCACCGTGATAGTTTCAAGCGCGTCAGATTGTTTATAGTGAGGAACATGCGTTGAGCTGTCGACCTCACTCTCTCCCCCACCCCCACAGTCAAACCGCTGTCCAGAGCCGGTCAGTTGTCTGATGTGGAAGTGGGCGCAGCTGCTGGTGACCTCGTCTACATGTTCTACGTACACGACCTGGCCCCCGAAACACGAGCACCAGGATTTCACACAACAGGGGGTTGAACGGCTTACATCTCACATGTGTGAGATAGCTAGAAGTAAAGTTACAAAGGAGCCATCGCAGCCTGACTCTCAGACCACCAGTCAGCCACTTACCACTTATACCATTACCACTAGCAACAGCACCACAACCACCACCCTCACCAAAAACAACACCATCAACAACACAAACACAACAACGATCACTAGCACAACCACTTCCACCGCCAACATTACCAGCAACAGGAACACCACCACCATGGACATAAACACCATGGACACCACCACCACCAGCAACACCACCACGATCATCACCACCACCACGACCAACACCACCACCACTACCACCAACACCACCACCACCACCACGAACACCACCACGAACACCACCAGCAACACCACCACGATCACCACTACCACGACCAACACCACCACCACCACCACCACTACCACCAACAACACCGCCACCACCACCACCACGAACACTACCAACACCACGAACACCACCAGCAACACCAACGCGATCACCACCACCACCACGACCAACAACAACATCACCACCACTCCTTAACAACCAACACCACAACCACTACCACCAACACCACCCCACCACCACCAACCATACCACCACCACTACGAAAGCCACCAGCACCACCACTACGGACGCCACCACCACCACGACCACCACCACCACTACCACCAACACCACGACCAACTCCACCACCACCACCAACTTTGACGGGCTTTTGAATTTGAGCCGCCATTTTTGTCAATTTCAGGTGTCCTGTCGACAAATTGTCGTTCGATATTCAACAAACCTCACGATATGGAGCTACTTTTGTTGAAAAAAGAACACAGTAAGACTGAAGTGCTTTTTCTTCAATAGACATGGTTAAATAGTGATATTGATGCACAAATAATTAGCCCCCGTCTTTTCTGTTGCTTTCGAGCTGATCAAAAATCTTCCTCTTCCAGCAGAGGCAGTGGGGTAGCTATTTCGGTCAACAAGGATTTATGCATTAACTGTAAGTCCTTATTTTCGTACTTTGATGATTTTGATAGACGTTATCGCTATCATGTGTAAGCCCAGATTTTACAATTGGCATTATATTTGTTAGTATTTATATTCCCCCATCTACCTGTGAAGGTGCCCTTACCGTTTTTTGACTTTCTTTCAAATAAAAACGTGCTTTATTGTCCTCGGAGCATCTTTTTCTTTTATGTGGCGACTAATTGCATGAATCTACGTCCGTTTACGCTGTAAGGCTTTAAAGACCTTGTTTCCTTCAATACTCGCGCTGATAACACTCTTGATCACGTTTTGACCAACCAACCCAAGTTTTTCATTGTTAAGAACAGAATTTCATTGTTGGGTTCCGATCATTCTATACTATAAGGCCTTCCAAAAATGTATTCCGCTTCTACGCGTGCGCTGATAATCAAACCAGAAAGGAAAATTAAGGTTCGCGACACGTCCACAGAAAATATTTTCCTTCTCCAGACTTGCATATCGTGCTCAAGCTTCCTTATAATATTTTAAAAAGACATTTTTGAATATTTGTTGTCCTCTTGTCCGACCTGACAGACTTTCTTCTCCCTATATAAGACTTTTAAGACGTAAAAAAGAACTTCTCTACAAGCTAGGCTGCCGTGACATTCTAAAGGACGATAACATCTTAATTAAAAGTGAGCTTTCCGGATTAAATTATTTGTTGGTTAGTTAGCTTTTTGCCTCTCCGTCCACACCTTCTTTTCCGCTTTCCTCCGCTGAAATCTGGAGGAATCTTAAGCCTATCACTGGCCAATGTGGTAAACTGGCACATGTTGCCGCTTATTTAGACTCTATAAATGAGCAATCCCCCCTCAAACAACCTTTTCGCTTCCACCATGCGTTTTTTCTCCTGTGTCAGTGGCAACAGTGGAGAAACACCCGAAAAAGGTCTGTGGTTCAACTGCTGCTGGGCTGGATGATGTCTCGTCATTTACTTTAACATATTGCTGCTCTCTGATTGCGTCTATTTTGACACACCTTATAAACCTGTCCTTCATGGACACAAAGATTCCTGATATTTGGCGTTCAGTAAGGATCACCCCTATCCCTAAAAAGTCTGCCAATTTTTTTCCTAAGTCTTTCCGTCCAATCGCCTGCTCTTCCGCTTTACTATAGCTTGCTGAGTAAGTCACTGTCTATATAATTAAGCCATTTTCCTTTAATTTCTTCGACCCATTACAATTTGCATATAAGGCCATGTGTAGTACCCTAGACACCGTTGCCTTTGTGGTACATTGGGCTCTACGAGATTTAGATAAGGGCTGCCGTGCGTATGCATGTGCATTTCTTCACTATTCTTCTGCCTTCTACACCATCCCATCCATCTCCTCCTTAAGAAAACATCCGCATCTGGCTCTCCCGGCAGGGTTTGTCTCTTGGCTTGAATACCATTTTACATTTTCCGCACTCTATTCATACAATCCGACAAGTGGAAATCTACTGTCCTTCCAAACAACTCCGGTGTTCTTCAAGGTGCCATCCTATCCCCTCACCTTTTCTTCCTCCATACTGACGATTTAAGATCAGCAAATGACTATCTGCACATAAAATATGCCGACGATATTGTTTTTGGCCATGCTTTTAAAAATCAGACACACACCTCCAGTCTCTGAAGGATAGCCTGGACCATGTCTCAGCTTGGTCGTCAGATAATGGTCTTCAAATCAACCACGAGAAATCTGTCCAATGTGTTTTTCACCTGCGACCATCCCCTAGTTCTCAATACTCAGCCATCTTTACAAACGAGGCATGCTCTTTCGCGTACCTTGGCGTTACTCTGACATCACATCTTTCATTCTCCCAACATATTGATACTCTTTTTAAAAAAGTTCGTAAACTTCTATACAATATCGTCGTTTACGGTCCTATCACACACCTAAAGCCCTTATCTTGCGATTTATAGAGGCATGGATTAATCCCATAATCCTTTTTTGTTCTCCCGTAATTGTTAATGCTTTGCTTAAAAAGGATTTTTTTGATTATAAAACGTATCCTCCGAATTATCTCTTATGCTTCCGTGGTTTCTTATACTTTTTCAGTGGATTTGATAACATAACGGCACTTCACAACAGTCAAACAATTTGCTGGGCGAATTCTTGATGATCTTACACATCCCGTCTTCTCTGAGCTGTTTGCCGTGAAGTTTACCCGTCCGATGCACCGAGGCTTTCGTCATATAGCTTGTCGTACACCGACATATCAGTGCTCTATTTAGCCATTACCAGCACGCTATCTTACATGTGAAGTTACCGAAATACAAAAGATGAAATTGGAACTGTCTACCCCACTAGATGTTAATTTTTGACTCTGCTTCTTGCATAGCATGTTAACTTATCCTATTCTCTTAGTGAATGGAGCCATTTCTTTTGGCTGTAAATTTTGAAAAATAAAGCGTATTGCACTCATTCCTCATTCCTCGACAACACCACCACCACCACCACCACCACCATCACCACCAAAAACAACAACAACACGACGGGCATCACCACCATGGAAACCAACACCATAACTACCACCGACACTTTGCCCACCACCACCAACATCAGCACCACTACCGCCATCACCACAACCACCACCAACACCGCCAACACCACCTCAACACCGCCAATACCACCACCACCACCACCAACACCACCACCACCACCAACACCACCACCACGGACAGCCCCACTAACACCACCACCAACACCACAACCACCACCAACACCACCCCCATCACCACCTATACAACGTCCACCACCACGATCACCAGCACCACTACCACCAACACCATCATAACCCCCAGCAGCAACACTACCACTACCATGACCAAAGACTACCCCAACCACCACAAACACTATAACCACAAAATTATGAACCCACTCTTGGCGTGTTATAGATTTAATATTGGTTTCTCATCTTACGGATATAATGTTTTCGAGAATGGTGACCAGTCGATCGGGTCTCTTTGACTTGGCCTCCTCGACCGATTCCAGCTTTTCTGCCATGGCCCGTATTCGTTCCGTTACCGTCCTTATACAGGTCTCTAGCCTAATGAGTCGCGAAAATGCCTGATTCACCTCCTCTTTGCTGGCTGTTTTATCCGCAAAGAACTTGGCAACCTGCTCAAAGGACTGACCCAATTGTGCCTCCTGATAATTCACCATGTCGTGAATTATTTCCATCTGAAAAACAAACGGAAAAAAGGCATGCCTTAGTGTCCATAGTGCTGGTATGAAACAAATAGACTGAATATGCGGTAGTATGCAGTGCATTATGTCCGCTCATTCACTCGCAATGGCTTCTTAAAAGCGTAGTATAAGGTTCCGATCATAATAGATTTTCAGTGTATCGCTCACTGAAATAAGAAGTTGATGTCAATGAAGCCGAAATTCTAGCAGTAGATGATAATCGCGTGAGCCGCGATTCGCTTGAATCATGGTTTACAGGCACCCAAGTGCAAGGACCTACCCAACCCATATTCGGTTTTGAGAGTCGGTTTAGCCAGGGCAATCGGCCACTTGGGCAGCACTCAGGCGAACACATTTTCCAACGTCAGTGCCGGTGACGGGTGTCGAAATTTCAGCGGAAGGCGACCTGCGCGCTGACCATCAAACAATTAACGCACCAGAGCGCAGTTCCCATCGATGAAGGGGAGCCATAGGCATGCAATAGCCTAGCGACTGCATCCTATACATACTGCAACTCCCTATATACGAAATACCCGTATCTGATAGTCTCTCTGACGATGAGTTCGAGTTGGAATTCGAAACGTCAGGCGAATAAAGCTTTTGTCCAAGCGATTGCATCTACTATTTCTTACTTCCTTCCTGCAACTCGTATTTTCGCTTGTACTCTGGCACCTACTGGATTATGTCATCGTCCCGTGAAGACGTGCTGGTGACAAAGGCAACAATTTTTTCTCAACATTAATGTCCGGACATGCAAACAAGCGCGTACATTGTTGCTCTCATAGATTTGTCCCGGTTACTAAGGTTTTGAAACATGCTACTCTCCATGTATTAAACTGAGATACCGACGATCAGCTGATATGTCCGCTTGCGATGCATGTAACAGGACCATTAAATTCAAAATGAAACGTAGCCTTGTAAACTTAAGGCTCTTAGCAATGCACGACATATTTCTACCGGTGAAAGCTTGTAGAGTTAAAGAGGGAAAGACAGTAGGTCACCAATTAGAGGCTAATACTCACCTTTTTGTGCTCCAATGTCTTCTTCAGCGCTGACCGCTCGGCAGGGCTCAGTTTCAGGTCACTGTTTATGTCGGCCTTCTTGAAGACTTGCTCCAATGTAAAACCACCGGCGGAATCCCTATTATGGATTATTTTTTAAAAAGTAATAAATTGGATTTGCCAGTCACAAAATTCTCAGTAGAAGCACTCGTTTGGTAATTGTGAATAACTTGAAGCTTCGGCTTAACCCAAAATGCCCCTGGCTGACCACTTCCCATGACAACACAAAACCATATATATATATATATATTGGAAAATAGGCATCCCAAGAAATATAATTCGAAACAAAGACATTATTTGGGAAACAATAGGTAACTTTATTATGTAAATTTTCGACGCTGGTACCCTAGGTGGTCGTCAGACTTGTGGTAAGTGTGCAAAAACAGTTCAAATTTAACAGGTGCTGGAAAAAATCGATATCGCTTAGTCATTCCTGCTAATTGCTTTATTGTGGGTTTATTTCCATTTGGATTGGCTTTCGCTTCTTCCCGCTTTCTTTCAGGTAGCCGTACATATGGTCCAATTCGATGTGTCGGTTGATGCATGAGTTAGCTGAGAAAATGGCTTCTAAAATTTTTTGGCCTTTCTAAGATGGACAGGAGGCAACAATGCGAGTTTTGTCCCAGGCAAATTTGTGTCCAGTTTCTAGCGTATGCATGGCAACTTGAGACAAGTGGTCTCACCTCCTAACTGCCAATTGACGTTCGTGTATGCGCGTGGAGCCTGACTTTCCTGTCTGACCAAAGCACACCGCATTGCAGCTGTTGCATGGTATCTCGTAAACGACTTCTTTTTTTATCTTAAAAGCCAACTCTATCCTTAGGGTGTAAAAGCTGGTTTCGTAGTGTAACCGTTGGTTTGTGCGCCACTTGGATTTGATATTTCCGCAGTTGCCTTTCAACGAGTTCAGCCACGTTCTTGATGAACGGAAGTGTTCGCCAGTTCTTCGATTTGGGCGCTTAACCGGAACCGCTTGCTGCAATGCGATGTACTGTGGTCAGACAGGAAAGTCAGCCTCCACGCGCATACACGAACATCAATTTGCAGTAAGGAGGCGAGACCACTTGTCTCAAATTGTTATGCATACGCTAGATACTGGACACAAATTTGCTTGGGACAAAACCCACATTATTGCCTCCTGTCCATCTGAGAAAGGCCGAGAATTTTTAGAGGCCATTTTCTCAGATAACTCATGCATCAATCGACACATCGAATTGGACCATGTGTATGGCTACCTGAAAGAAAGCGGGAAGAAGCGAGAGCCAATCCAAATGGAAATAAACCCACAATAAAAGCAATTAGCAGGAATGACTAAGCGATATCGATTTTTTCCAGCACGTGTTAAAATTGAACTGTTTTTGCACACTTACCACAAGTCTGACGACGACCTGGGGTACCAGCGTCGACAATTTACGTAATAAAGTTACCTATTGTTTCCCAAAGAACGTCTTTGCTTCTATATATATATATATATATATATATATATATATATATATATATATATATATATATATAAGTCAATTAAGTGCGTCACCCTCACTGTTGTGGTCAGGTCTCTCCCGATCCCATTCTGTCCACCATCCAGCTGACTACTGGTGACAACGAACATATACTACGTAGGTGGCACGCTAGGGGGCCCACCAGGCAAGACGTAGACAGCTGTTTCACGGTCACTAACGATTATCAGTTAAACAGTATATAAGGTGGAACCAACAAAGACAAGGGTTACCAGAATGGATTTTCTGGCTTTTTAGCCGTCATCTGACAGTCACAGCAAATTCCATGTCTGGATCACCTGAGATTTGAACCTGGGATCTTTTGGCATTGAATGTAAAACTCTTCGATCGACAGTGATTGAGGACATGAATTAGGAGACCGTGGCGCTCACCGATCGTGTTACGGAACATGCTCGTCCGGTTGTGCTGGGATCTCAATTTAGAGTCCTTATAGGCAATCGGCACCATGTTATCCACATATATTAATATTCACTATGCGACTGCCTGCGAGGGCTATAGATTTAGCTCCGAGGCACAACGGGAAAAGCATGTTTGTAACGCGATCGGTCAGCGCCACATTATCATTACATATAAACTAAAATCGATGAATTATTAATTTTCCCGTTCTCTCGCACGCTAGTTACCCAAATGTATCCATTGCCGTGATCCAGGCACATGTAACGCTTACTCACCCATTCCCGTCAGATAGTGCCTGGGGCAGCGACCTAGAGCCGGGGTTTTAACAATTAATTATGACGTCCTGTACTCCAGTACTGAAACATAAGTCTGGTCTGATTTTCGATTTGCATAACCCAGACTACACCTAGCAAAAATAAATATCAAGGAGGGTACAAAAACCGTATACAATGGCTAGAATCTCACTGGCAACTCTGTGGGGATGTTTCAGATCAATATAAGCTATATCTCAACCAGTTTTCAAACGTGAAAGCACCTTACTTCATTTCGGACTTGAAGTCATCAATGGTCATGTCCTGTCCATCGGTATCAACGACGTCAATGACGTTTTGAATCTCCAGAAGCTGTGCCTTCTTCTGCTTTGTCTTTTTTCGAATTTCCTGCAAACGCTGTAATCAAAGAAAAAAACGCTTTTGTGGTCTATGCTAAAGTTAAAGGTGAGGTGACATAGGAAATTTGCGCTAATTAACGGAAAATCTTTTATCAATCCCAAACAGCTGACAGTTCTGCTATCGGGTTCAATTGTGTCTACCATATGCGCCACAACGGGGTGGTGCAGAGACGGTGACTTATAGTTGAAGTAGACTTACACTGTATCTACCTCACTCTCTGCCTCACTCCCCCATCTGGGCCCAATGTCAAGACAGAGTCAAGAATACCAGAGATGGGAGATGGCGCAAGCCTACGCACTGTGGCCTACCACAAACAAGCACTTAAAAATGACTGGTAGGAGGCGGCTTGCATCCCAGCTGAGTGCAAATGTCAGAAAGGCCACATTAAGGAAGAGCCAATGCAGTCTGACTCTCAGTCTTGCGGAACCGACTTATCTCTTCAGCTGGCAGCCTTCCGAGGTAAAGCTGCAAGTGCAGTATGCACTGAGACCGTCGACCTCACTCTCTCCCCCAACCCTCAGCATCAAACCACTATCCGAGCCGGTCTGTCGTCTGATGTGGGAGTGGGCACGTTGGCTGACGGGTCGGCGTACACGTCTACGCGCGCCACAGCACGACCTGGCCCCCTTGACACGCGCATCAGGGTGTAAGAAGGAGCCATCGCCGTGTGACTCCCATTCCACTGGTCAGCCACTGAACATACAACTCGCACTGAGCTTACGGTGTGGTCTGGTATAAAGTATCAGTTGACAAACGTCCAAGCCAAGGCTCTAAGTAAACCGTAAACCTACGGTAAACCACCGTAGGCTGGACCTCGCGTAGACATCTACCTCCACCAACCTCCACGCATAAACCCAACCACCATCGACTAAGCCTGAAACGCCCAGTTAGTAGTGAATGGTAGAGCATTTGACTCAATTACCAAAGATCGCCGGTTCGAATCCCAGGTGGTCCACTCATGGGATTGGGTATGTCTGGCTGATGACGGCTAATAAGCCAGAAATGACCGTTCCGGTCTCCCTTGTCTTTATCGGTTCCGCCTCAACAACATTTGCTACACGTGGCTATGCGACCGCCTGCGAGGCCTCTATAAAATGACTTTCCGCCCTTTTGTAAAGCGTCCGGACGCAGCTGCGTTGTGGCACAATTGGTGGTTACTTTGGTAACTTTGGACTTGCCGTGTGTTGGTGGCCTTTCTATATACCGAGGTCTCTAGGTTGCCGCCTGTCTTACGGTGGACCAGGACGTTTAGGAACGCCATTTGACTGCTGAACTCCGCCTCCACTGTGAACTAAATGCCCGGAGTTCAGGAGTGCGTGCTAACGTCGAAAGTATCGTCCACATACCGCGCCAAAAATATTGGTATGTGGTTCGTGAACCCGTGTGTCTCTACCTTTTGAAGAACCGCCTCAGACAATAAAACCCATCTGAGTCCTTTTAATCTCTTCGTATACCATTTCCTCAAAGGTGAAGTAGGTTTTGAGGCAGACAGTAATCAGCTGGATGAGGTGCACATGTTTACACTTATTGATCCCCTCGTCACATCGGCTCTCAAGCATGTCACCGACTGTTCCAATTGCAAGGCTCTGAGGAATTAATGTGAAAAGTGAGGTTACATCAAATGATACCATGACTTCATCTACATTAAGGTCTATACCACGGCGTCTTTCCCACAAATGGACAGCTGAACGGACCGTTGAAACGGAGTCTGAGGTAAGACATTTCAGACGTCAGAACAGCCATTTGGCCAGATTGAATGGGAGCACCATACTTGTGCACTTTGGGCAGCCAATAGAATCTCATCATCACTGAATCTACTCTCGGCAAACTAGCGAGCGTCGTGTTGATTTTTGCCCACAGCTTCTATATCGGATCTCCATTGCACCTGAGGTAGGCATGACAGTCACCGACTTCCAGAGGAATTCCAACTTGTCGAGTACTACTGTGGGACGCCCCTTGTCGGCTGGCAGTATCTCGATGTTTCAGTCAGCATTCAGTGTCCTGAGGGCATCCTGCTCCATTCTTGGAATAGCCACACGTGGTTTGTGTGTCAACAGTAAGGACGTAACTTGTTGCCTGATGAGGTGCTTTGTATCTTCCGCCTTCTGGGAGTGTTTTAAGACAGACACAATGGTAGCCACGAGATTTACCGAATCGGTATCCGCAGTGTTGAAGGATGCTTCATGTTTTAGCACTTGAAACTGTACTGGTGTAAGTTATTTGGAGGATAAATTGTGCACCAGCGTCTCGTCTTGATCTTGTGTGGTGGGGCTTAACTTTTGGAATTTAACTCTCAGCTCCATATCTCGTCTATATCGCAATTCTCTGGCTCGGGTTTTGATAAATCGGTCCAGCAGTGATACACCGTTCTCACTTATGAGCTTATATATATATATATTGCAGAGAGGAGACACGACAGAGAATATGGGTAGAGTGGTAGAGTTTGTTTCAGGCTTAATCTGCCTTCATTCAGCCAATCATAACCCTGACTACCAGCAGGGGCTGGAAACACAAACATGCGCTCGAGTACGGCGCAGACAGTCCACACACTGGGTCTTGCTGATGGGTCATAAGCAGTTCATCGAACCGAAGTTCATCATTGCCTCACCACCTGTCATTCTCTGACGCTGCAGATGGGGTATTTATTCAAGCAGGAATAGATGCACACCGATCTAGAGGCTTCCCGATGCAAACAAGCTCCGTATGGGTGGCAAAGGTCACGAACGTATATATATATATATCGCTGCCTTCAGAGTTTTCCTTTAAAATGCCTTCTACATTGTCACTTCCACAATGGCATTCAAATGATTGCCTTACCTTTTTAAAGAAGGACTTCAACTGCACCTCATTGGGTTGGTTCAACATGTTAGACTTCACGTCGAGGTAGGTGTCATTAATAATAGCAATGAACATGTTGATGAGGACGAAGAAAACGAAGAAGATATACACGAGGAAGTAGAGGGGGCCGAGTACGCTGTTTGCCTCGTGTAGGGCTTGGAAGTCAAAATCACCCAGGATTATTCGAAATAGGGTAAGTCTATGCGAGAAGCAGAGGGAAAGAGGCATTAAAGACACTGAATAGAAGTCGGAATGCAGAACAAACGCTTATTTGTTTCCTGAGGCAATTCAACTTGCCTTGACTATTGGTGAAGAAAACAGGACAGTCACTTAATCTTGTCATCAGTTGGGAACAAAATGGGTGGCCCCACATAGACTTCGACTGAGGAAGTTAATAATGAGTGGTGGTCAATGGACCAATGAGATGATGGGGATACAGTATGTGCGATAGCGAATCGTCGCACGGATTCTCATTGACAAACTTGGCACTGGGGTGAAATGTCAGTAGCATTACCGGTGGAGGACGAGAAGGAAAAGTTTGACAGTGAAAATGAGGATAAGGAGGAAGAGAAAATGAAAGAAGATTATGAGGCAAGTAGACAGGAAAAAGAAGGAGATGAGAGGAGGGTCAAAAATAGTATAAAATAGAAAATACTATCTTAACTCTGAATAAGACGACCTAAGCGTATAGCGTAGCACTACGTGAACACGACCACAAGGTGTGCGGGTGTTGGGAGTTATCGTCAGCTAAGAAAAGGCATACTTACAGGGAGGTGGAGAAAGTTGCAAAGTCCGTAACCTGCGTTCCGAAGGCGAGGTAGCCCAGTTGGGCAAAGGCAAAAAAGACGATGAAGAACATGACGCCAAAACCGGCAATGTCCTTCGCGCAGCTGCACAGAGTAAGGTTGAGTTGATTCATTGTCTTATTGAAGCTCACGTACTTGAAGATCTGTAAAGCAGAACTATGCCACTGAAGGTCTCGAAAGTGTGGCTGTGTACGAGAAGCTTATTAATATGGGGGTTCTAGCCAATTCGAATAATTCGCTTGAAGCAACTGTAAACAGATTCGACAGACTCTCTGGGAATCGAACTCACGACAACAAGGGTGAGACTTGAATACATTCAATGCTCTTACCTCCTCAGCTACGAAGCCCAATCAGCAGGCGTGGATTTCATGACACTTGGATTGAGTTATCCGCCAAGCCTACTGCAATGTGTTGAACCCACAGATTCTGATACAGAAAACCGATTAAAATGACGGCTCCCGGGAGGCCTCATAGCTCAGATGGTTAGAGCATTGGATGTAATTGTAGCGCCTTTCACCTTTGGCACCTAGGCCACGCACGAGGTCACTTGAGGACACTTCTCGAGCTGTCCCTACGCACGCATACAGCCTCTGGGACAACCGAGCCAATCACAAGCGTACACAAACTGCGATTGGCCGATCCACTGATCAGGCCGTCAGTGACTCACTCGCACAGGATATTTTATTAAATCACGCCCACATCATGCTAGCGGGCAGATATGCGCGCAGGCCCAGAGCTGGCCGCACATTGGGGTCTCTGATCCCCACTAAGTTTCTGTACAGAATGCACAGCTTCTTCTAGTATCTTTTCCCTTCTCTACCTATACAGAACAGGGCGCGATTATTGAAGGGCTCCGAGTACAACTACTGCCTATAACTTAGCATACTTAAGCATTTCCCTTGCTCTCCTGGGTTCATATCCTACCAAGACCGCCAAATTTTCCAAAAAGGTAATTATACAACCCTTCTTTTGAAAGCAAAACGTCAAACTTCCGGGTGCAACTGTAAAGTTAGTAAAGCAAATTTTTCTCCTGCTTACCTTGATCCAGACAAGAAAAACGAGTATTCCGACAGCGTAGTCGAACTGCATCTCCCAGTAACTCAGTCTCTCAAAATTGGGATAGACGTCGGGTGAGGCCAGAAGATTGCCCAAATTTTTCTGAACTGCGTAGGTGCGATAGATGTTGAAGCCGGCACAGACACTGGCCAGCAGGATCACTAATATGTCCACTAGGTTCCAGAACCCCTTAAAGTACTGACAACGGAGTCTGTAGATCTGAGAGAAGCAGGGGCATCGCAAGTGAATATCGGCTGTATTGATGTGGTAACATAACAACTCTCTTTAACAAGAAAAATACGAAATTCTGTTTTGTATATTTCAACGGTTTGCCCTACCATTGAGTCATCTCGCTTTTTTACCGTCCTACACAACAAAGGCAAGACCATAGGTGCTTTTAAGGCTTATCTACTGTTATTTGCCAGACCAAAAATCCACCCATCATCCCAGTCCTAACCGAGATTGAGCCACAGAAGAAGGGTTTCAGAGGTGGGTTCAGCAACCCATCAGGCACATCTCTGCCCATCAATGGATGCATGGGCTAGGTGCACCTGATGAATCATCAACAGGAATGAGTTGATCGCAAGAAGTAGGGACGATTCTGACCAAAGCGATTAGTCCACAACTTATGACACACATGTTTTTTCGACAGTCTGCCTGCATAGTCCTCAGCGTGGTGACGGCTTCACGGTGCTTACTATTAGGGCCTTAACTGCTGACGAAAGAGCTTCAGGCACACGCACGCACTTTGTAGTACGGGAAGCACCAATGGTGATTGGCTCAACGCAGTGAGAAACATTTCCACATGCCGACCTCTGAGCTAATTATATGCAGCCTGTAGCAAGATGGACTGCCAGACCAACTCCGTCTCCCTTGCAATTTATTTGGAAGACTGTTAAGTACGAATAAAAATAAATAATTTAAAATAGCTGTTCAAAGTTGGTACCTCAATGATCTCTTCTGCGGTATAGTAGATCAGAAAGCACAAGAACAGACACTCAAATCCCATCACGACAAAATCCTGCGTGGTCACGTATCTGACCAGTTTAACAGTTCGGAAGTCCCCGGACGTTATGATGCCTCCTGAAGCGGGGATTTCAGTCACCAGGCTGAAAAAGGAGCACAATATGGACTACCCTTCAACATTATACCTTCCAGCCTACTTAATGTTTTTAAGTAAATTAATAATTCAAGCATTTAAAGTCCGACGTTTGGGCAGTTTAATCCTACCAGATTTGGTAAATATCCCTGGCGTTTAGATTACAGAATTTGCTAGCGATCATAAAGGATGCTTGAAAATATAAACTTGCCATAACCATGAATTTCATGTAACCTGGAAAACGATTTATCTGCCAAAATGCACGAATTAACAATTTGCGATTTAAAACTAAATAATTTGGTTTGACACTGAGTTTATCTATAGTTGGGAACGTACGATATGCCCAATAAAATGAGCAGAACAAATAACTTTGGATAGGTGAATAATATGCTTTTTTTGGCACGTGTTATGTTCTTTGCAATTTAGTCGGATTCGGTTTCCGTTTCATATTTGTTTCAGCCCCTGACTGCTTTATTTTTCGTTCCAAAATAAGCCGTGAACTTTTCCAGCATAAAATAGTCAGAGAATGCTTACGATTCTCGCTTTACCCCGATTTCTTCGGTGAAAAAAGCTGAAAAGTTGGTATAGAGGCCACACGTTTTCCCTCGGGTCGGAAACACTGCCTGCTTTTTATTTCTTCTAAACTAAATTATACATATTTAATCTAGAAAAACTGCACCTCCATTCATGCCACTTTAGGAAATTCATCTTACACTGAGTTAATATTCTGATATATGTAGATTAAACTTTGCTGCCTTTAGCAAACATGCAGCCCCTTATTCAAACACCACCCCAAATAGGTGACTTTGGAAAGAAATCGCACCAGGACTTCGGATAAGTGAAGTAAAATCTAAAAAAATCGAGACGGTTAAGCCCTTTCTTTAAGAGACCACGCATGCACTACTTCAGCACATATGTTGCGGCTGGAAGTCAGAGATTTATGTTTTGTTGCCAGTTGGTCTTGGATTACGTTATATAACTTAAGGCCACCCAATAACCTAAGCAATAAGTGTTAGTTCAATTGTAATGAATAGTTGGTGGAAATCAGGTTTAGAAAAATTGTGATCAGAAGATGACAAAACATTACGATAATATAGCTACCTAAACAAATTAAGCAGCAATGCAACTATACTGAAATTATAAATGGGATCCGAAGTACTATTAACCCACCGAGATCTCCCTCCATATAAATTTCAAAACAGCATCAAAATGCAAATTTTTAATTTTTTTGCGTTTCGCTGCATACTCTGGTTTGGAAGATTTTAAGGGGCTCAGTCTCGAATAGGTCTTTAATGAGATGATCCTCAATTTACTTTTAACATGGATAACAATGTTTATCTATTCTGCCAACAGCGACGAAATGACTTTCGTGAAGGTAAGTGTAACCTCAAAGTGTTTATACCTAGCATGGAAAATCCTTTGACACAATCACTTTCAAGAAAATCCACACAAGCTTTTAAATTGAAGGTGCTGTAGATTATTAAAGTGGTAATAATGCCATCCTCATCTGCATTCATTATTTCATACAAAAAAGGCGAACAGTGACCAACTCACGAAATCACACAGAAAGAGGTTGACATTAGGATTGTAGACAGTCAAGTGCAAAAAGATGGCTCGCGTGCCACGGTCGACCCAGAGACATTCAAATAGCTCATTCAGAAGTTGCCTGGCTTCCGTCTCGTTGCGTGGAAGGTCCACGTAGTAACCACCACCACCATACACCGCCATCTTTCCCCAATGGTAGCCGGCTGATAGAACTTCCGGTGATGTATAGGTCCATCTGATGAGACAAATAAACTTGCGAAAATAACTATTCAACAATCTGAAAATTGAAAAATGATGTGCAAGCGCTTGTTGTTGCTTACGCGGTCGAGTTTTTTGGGCCAAAAGCTGATGTGTCCTCGGTTCCCACGGTGTAAGCATTGTAACATTTGCTGATTTGCGATTGGAAGTCCTGCGGGATGGTGCAGGAATTTGAGGCCATTCGCAACTGACGCAGACGAGGCAGACCCAACAGGAGTGCGTCGTACGCAATGAAATAAACCTGCTCCCCACTCTGTACATCGCCGTTGTACCACTTGTCCAGGTAGATATTTGCTAACAGTGGACCTTTGAGCACCTTAACGGACAAAATGCGTCTTGGCTAGGGAAACGTAAAAGGTTTCAGGAAAATGAAAAATGTGAATTGTAAGCCATGTAGAAACCAGAGAGGTGACCCAATTTAATGACCTCTTATTCATGGACTCACGGTCACCACATATATAAATCTAACCCTTTGAAAGAAAATGACCCTGGAAAGATCACATCAGATAGGTGTGAGAATGATGTGGCTATCATCACGCCAGGTACGGAAATCCTTGATAAATGTGAGAGCTGTGAATTATAATAAGCAGGTATCCACAGAACAATTGCTATCAATGAATGTTACTTAATCCCGTGCATTCGCTACCCTGGCAAAGACAAGGGGGACTTGAATGGCCATTTCTGGCTTATAAGCCATTGTCAGCCAGTCATACCCAACACCAATTTGTGTGCCACTCAAGGATCGAACGAGGGACTGGTTAATCTGAAGTCTACCACTCTAACCATTGGGACACGAGCTCGTTGTCTGCCCGGTTAAGATCGGGAATATTGACTTGCATTCGTTGCTGAACGCTCTCCTAAATGCCAGACCAAAAAATATTTGATTCAAACTTCATGCAACCATCTTTCCAACTAATTTCTGGAACTCCATTTTTTGCTTTAATCGATTAACACGTTCGATTTCTCTAGCAATTTTTGAGGCTTATAGTTGAAAATTCGAACGTCATTACCGAGGATGCCCAGCGGGACATTGCATGAATCCTTTAATTATTGAACTCTGTGCGCACACCTATACGTCACTATAATAAACCTTTGTTCCAAATCATAAAATTTAATCACCATTTTGTTGCCATAGAAGTTAACCACGCTTTGGTTTGCTATTAGCAGCCAATAAATGAGGTCGACTGATAATTCCGATGGATGCCTAAGGACTGGACATGGCACTCCGACAGACATATCATCAAACCAGATTTTGTTATCTTGAAACACGACGTGGTACATACTTGGCAAGAGAGTACCTTCCACTTACGCTAAGATGTTGAAGCGTAAAATGTTTGCTGATCCCAACCGCACATTTTTCCAGTTGATTGATTTTTACTCACAGCACGTAAGTCTCCCGAACCATAGAAAAAATGCCAACACGTTTGCCACATAAATTATTTGGGCGTTTTGTTTTCCGATGGTCAGAATTTCTGCCAGTCGGTAACTGTGGTAGTCTGATATTAACACCATAGCTACTGAGCAAACGGTTCAGAGTGCTGGACATCTAACACACAGGCCACAGGTTAGATCTTTAGGTAAAGCACCACCTGGGGTCGGTTATAGCTGGCAGATGACGCCTATTAAGCCAGAAATGGCTATTCCAGCCTCACTTGTCTTGTTTCGTAATAGTACCGAGTCCAATGTTACTTCAGTCGAAAACGCTGACGCTCTCTCAGAACTAACAGACCAACAAGAGAAAGAAAAAACAAAATGAGGATTTCGTGAGCGTCCCTGATTAGATCCTGGAGACCTGAAGTTACCAAAGTACTTGTTAGAGTAGGTGCACTTCGCTCCGGCACTCGTTTTCCGATACAATATTTGGTCGTTTCAATTTGTGATGTTCATTATTTGTGCCAATGGATAACTTAGCTCGTACACTACTTCCGACCTTAGTTACACTTCCATTTCGGTTTGATTAAATCAATTTATTCACATATTCCTGATAATATGAGAACGTGGGAAAGAAGGCCTACTGGCATTGATTTAATTTCCAACCTACTGTTGACTCGAGCCACCGCAGTTCATTGGTGTTTCTAGGAGTCCCACAGTCGACAATTCCATACTGACAGAAAGCAGTACACAAAGAAAGGTAGGATAATGCCATTTACATGCATTTCAACGGCGGCAGCTGACTACATGAGAAACGTGCTGAGTTACGCGAAATGGCCTACCTTGGAAGAACGTCGGAATGGGGCATACGCTAACCATTGCGGTAGCCCTTTATTATTGTTTTTTATTTATACGCTAATTTTTATATTTATTCAAATCTTTAGTGATTTTCTTAACTCACATTTATTCAAAATCGATTAATTTGGTGTCTATTAGCTGTTAGGCCATAACTCAAACTAGGTGAGAGTGTCCGTACCATTTAATAACTACCCCTACGTGCCGTTGGTCTTACTGGATGGCATTAGCAGCTACGTCCGTTCTAGCCTGGAAATTTTGCCTTGCTTATTTCAAGTTAGTGTGGGATCCAGTGGCGGGCATTTAAATTTGAACCACCATTTTTGTCCTCCGTTCGCATGTGATTATTTTTATTTATATCGACTGGCCCACATTTGGTGGAAGCACAATAGGTGGGTCTCAATTTAAAAGCTATTGGTTTTGCTACTTAAAAGCTTACAGTAGGTTGTCTTGTAAAGCTAAAGTTCACAGGGCTGACCGTGGGACAATAAGGACAGTTATTTACAGAACTTTCATTTCATTGGATGCCCACCGTTTCTTTTTCGTTTTTCGCGAGTTATTTTCACATTTTTTTATGTTTATTTATGATTTTCGGTTTGTAATTTACATTCATCGTTTTTCGTGCTTTTTTTATTCGTATGTGCCACCCTTAAAACCCCTATTACCAGGGTTCCCGTAAGACAGGATCTCGGGTTTAATGATTTAAACTGGGACCCGCCCATTGTGCTCCTACCGCCCATTTTTCTCATTAGATTCTGCTACTTACCACTCTTTGGTTATATTAACTACAGTAAAAAGGACAGTTGCAAACGACACCTGCAGAGTTTTGAAGAAAAGCTGACACAATTTCAAAACCCATTCACGGACGACTGTTCATGATGTCAACAGTTGCAGCTTTCGATTACTATATACCTTATTTTTTCCTCCGGTGCTATCTCTTTTGCCTACAAATTTTATCCACAGTGGATGGAGGCCTTTTTTGCTGAACATTTTGAAATGATACTTTCGAAAAAAGCGCATCTCTTTCTCTATCATTATCGATCTTATTTTATTCCCAAGTAGGGTAAGGCCGGGTACTGGGCAGCATGCAGGCGTCCCGGCTGAGCAAATTCCATTGGTTACTTTTATTTTCCGCTCTAGCGTCTGAGTCGCAGATGCCTTCCACCGCAAACGCCAACGGAGGATGCGCTCGGTGAAGGGGAAGAGGCAAAGAAGAAGCAAGGTGAGGATAACGTTGACACCAGTAAACCAATAATGGAACCTGCAACCTTGGAGGCTGGCAAGCACTGGCAAGCATACAACTCGCCCTTCATGTTTTAGACTGCGCATTCTGCTTGTTTTCTATATGAATAGGATCGGCATATCAAACTCCAACTTCCAGTGAGAAAACCGCCGTAAAATATAATCAGAGCGTTGTCTTAATTTTGCACCTCGTCATTACGCCTCTGTTTGTGGTAACTGATATTTACTAAAATCACTGAGAAATATATTTGGCAAAACAGTATGTCCGTTCATTTAGCGCGATCGTAAGATCTCGGTGGCCTCGGTGGGATTCGAAATTACGACAGCAATTTCCAGGCTTGAGGCATAATCTGGCGGATTCTAGTTTGCTTGAGAAACAAATCCTGGTAAAAGTGTGGGTTCCATACCTTGCAAAAGAATTGCCCGGGTAACTTGATCCAAGCGTAATTAAACTATCAGCTTCCAGTGGGGCCTCGTAGCCCAGGTGGTAAGAGTTTGGGCTGTACTAAAGCCATCCTCTTGCTGTCATAGATTGGAATCCCACAAGGGAGTTTTTCCAAATTTGGCTGTATATAGTATTAAATTCTGCAAACGAACACGTTACTTGCTCTTTTTACCAACGATTGGATAACTTAAGGACATTTTCTGTTGCAGAAAGTCTCACGTAGTAACTACATGAAGTTGAAACAAAGTTAAATGACCATGCAGTTTTCAATCATGAATATTTAGTTGTGAAAATTTCTGTCTTGGCGATTGTTTAGTAAAAATAATTTTTGCTATTAACGCTCAGCTACTACAACATGGTCTCACGAGATAACTATTATGTAAGTTTTTTTTTAAATGACAGGTTGAAATCTGAAATGCGAATACGGCATAAACTCAAGTTAAATTATCACAGCTTGTGTTTCTGTGGCATTATGGAGTACACCGTAACCGAGCACGTAGAATACGTTAGCATGCTCTGGAAGGTATCATTTTAGGGACAGGTAGTGAAACGTACGTATGTGTGTCATGCTTCTGAGTGCAGATTGACCTTTGTTCAGCCATCCACATCATTATTCGACTGGTCTCGTTTTAAAAGAAATAAAAACCTGACGTCCAACACCCATTTTAGGATATTCCAAACGATGTTTGTTTCACCTCCATGCATCCCTTAAGCAGCTGAGTAAACGGCTTCAAGTCATAAAGTTGCTTTGTTTCTACGGTAGACCCCAGAAAGCGCAGTGCAATTGCAGTCCATAGATCCAATTGCCTTTCCCGTGACCAGGCATCAGAGAAACCATATCGATGGTTGTTGACATTTTTCCAGTCTATCAATATGAAAACCCAACGCGGGATGTGGCACCACCACTGCCACCAGCACCAGCACCACCACCAACACCACCACGACAACCAGCACTACCACCGCAACTGCTACTTCTTCTATTACTACAACTACTACTACTGCTACTACTACTACTACTACTACTACTACTACTACTACTACTACTACTACTACTACTACTACTACTAATACTACTTCGACTTCTACTACTACTACTACTACTACTACAATTACTACTAATACTATTACTACTACTAATACTACTACTTCTACTACTACTACTAATACTATTACTAACTGTAGTAATTAGTACTCACTACTACTACTACTACTACACTACTACTACTACTACTACTACTACTACTACTACTACTACTACTACTACTAATACTACTACTTCCTACTCTCTACCTACTACTACTACTACAACAACTACTACCACTACTACTACTATTATTATTACTACTACTACTAGTACTACTACTACTACTACTACTACTACTACTATTATTACTACTACTACTACTACTAATACTACTACTACTACTACTACTACGTACTACTACTACTACATATTTCACTACTACTACTAGCAATTACTACTACTACTAGTACTAAAGTACTAGTACTACTGCTACTACTACTACTACTACTAATACTAATACTACTACTCTTACTCACAACTACTACTACTACAACTACTCACTCACTACTACTACTACTACACTACTACTATTATTATTAATCTCTACTACTACTACTACTCACTACTAGTACTACTCACTACTACTACTACATACTACTACTACTACTCTCTACTCTACTACTACTACTACTACTACTACTACTATTATTACAATCACTACTACTACTCACTATTACTACTAGCACCACTACTACTACTACTGCTAATACTACTACTTCTACTCTCACTACCACTACTACTACTATTACTCACTACTACCACTCACTACTACTACACTACTACTACTACTTACTCACTACTACTACTACTACTACTAGCTATACTACTAGTACTAGCACTACTCACTACTCACTAGCTACTACATTACTACTACTCACTACTACTACTACTCACTACTACTATACTAGTACTAGTACTACTCACTAGCTACTCACTACCAGTACTACTACTACTACTACTACTACTACAACTAACTACTTCACTACAACTACTAACTACTACTACCACTACCACTATTATTACTCCTACTACTACTACCACTACTCACTCACTAGCACTACTACTACTAATTACTCACTCACTACCACTATTACTTCTACTCTCACTCACTACTACCACTACTACTATTACTACTACTCACTACCACTACTACTACCACTCACTACTACCACCACTACTCAATCACCACTACTCTACTACTTCTACTACTCACTACTACTACTACTCACTAACACTACTCACTACCACTACTATTACTACTTACTACTACTACCACTAGCACTACTACTACCACTAATCACTCACTACAGTACCACTACTGCACTACCACCACCACTACTACCACTATTACCACTAATACTACTACATTAGTCCACACTACCACTACTCACTACTTTTATTATTACTCACTTATCACTACTACTCACTACTCACTGCACTACTACTACTACTACTAGCACTAGTACTAGTCATTACTACCACTAGTACTCAGCTACACTACCACTCACTACCAACACTACTCACAACCACTACTACTACCACTCACATACTGCACTACCACTCACTACTACCACTAGCACTACCACTACTACTAATACTACTCACTTCACTACAACTACTCACTCCACCACCACTCACTGACCACTACCACTACCATCACCACCACCACCACCACTACTCACTACCACCACTACTCACCACTACTCACCACCTACCACTCACTCACTACCACCACTACCACCACTCACTACTCACTACCACCACCACCACTCACCACTACCACTACCACTACCACTACCACTCTACTCACCACCACCACCACCACCACTACCACCACTCTACCACCTACATACCACTCACTACTAATACCACCATCACTACCACTACTCACTACTCACTACCACTACCACTAGTACCTACTACACTACCACTCTACTACTCACTCATCATTACCACTACTACCACCACTACCACTACTCACTACCACTACTACTACATTACTACCACTCACTACTCACTACCTCACTACTCACTACTCCTACTACTCACTACTCACTACCACTACTACTACTAGTACTACTACTACTACTACTACTATACTACTAGTACTAGTACTTGTACTAGTACTACTACAACTACTACTACTACTACTATTAGTACTACTTCTACTACTACTACTACTACTACTACTACTAATACTACTACTAATACTACTACTTCTTCCACCATCCCCATCACCAACAACGAATTCAATCCATCACTAACATCCCAATCAACAAAAACACACCCACCAACAAAACCACTACCAAAACCAGGATCTCAGAGTCAAATTAAAAACCCTGGGTGGCAGAATTTGGATTTGACATATGATTGTGGCCGTTTGCAATATCAAAATGGAGCCCAAACTGCACCGTTGACCGAAATGTCTCTTGATGTAGTGCGTCATGGTCTTCATACCAACACCTTGAACAGTCTGAATGATCTAGACAGCCCATCTTGCAAGCCTCAGATCACAACTAGAGCAAGATACCAAGGTCCACGAGTTAAAACATCGAAACTCCAACAGTAAGAGCCCAAATACGATGGGAAGTTGATTAAGATAAGAAGACCTCAAAAGTTTAAACGGATACTCTGGTGGTGTAAATGAAGAAAGACCGAACCCATTAATTAAAACAATGCTATAAAAATGGAGTCTGAGATGATTCAGCAACTAAAATCAAGAAAGCTAAGCAGGCATGCTTTGTAAACGATAACCTCATGCGATTTATTTAGAATTGTGTTTTACCGGTGTCGTCCAGGAGACGACCAATTGTACATTCTCATTTAGTCTAACTTTAGAAAAATAAGTTCATTGATATCTCAGAAGATAAACATCCCCAATTTTGATTGACCTGCAACAATGGAGCCAAAATACAGTGATTGCTTTGAGGCTGGGGGCCTTCTCAGGCAACTTACCAAAGAACGATTCAGACAGGACCTTAGAATTTACTCGGTGGCTGAAAATAAAAATAACCCTTTCTACGCGCGCCACGCACGAGCTGATGTTCAAATTTATAATAGTAAAGCCTCTATTTGCTGGCCTATTGAATCTGGAACCCTGAGTGTCCGAATGTGGATTTGCTCGATAGTTGTGGCACAACCAACACCGCCACCGCCGCCCCCAAAATCTTCCTAAGGATTAGAAGCGTCTCATGTATTTGCGCATGATGATCTTCATTAACCCTCCCAGGTCGTGTGAATGATCTCATTTGCATGACACGAGATAAACCTGGAAAGCCTCTGGTCACAACGAAATCGAGGGAATGTGTGGTGATATAACGCTCATGCCCTGAAGCAAATTAACTGTAAGAAAGATGATACTACTAAGCTGTGGACCGGCTGTGCTGCGATCGGTCAATGAGGCAGAAAGGGAGGCTTTCTTGACAATCGTTGCCCTTTTATCCGGCTAGATATCAACAAAAGCGTTGAACTTGGACTAAGAGTCACAAAAACCGGATGCTGTGTGCACAGTCAAGACACAAGAAGCAAACAGAGACAGCAATGGGGTGAGAGAAATGTGCATGCCACAGGGAGACTTACCTTCCAGAAGTCCTCAATTGAATTAGCAGTAGCCAGGCTTAATTTCTCTCCTTCCACCTTCGAGTTCATGAGAGCTTCCTGCATTGTGTGGGTCATGTGGTAGGCGTTTCGGTCCAGGATGCCGAAAGCCACTAAGTTGATTGGTGGATTTGTCGGATAAAGTCATAGGGCACTCATATAATAAAACAAAGGCTGAGCAGTATAAATGAGTGCAAACGAATGCAATTTTGTCTATGGCAGTTTGCGTTCATTGCAAGACGTGGGGTTCTGAATGACTGGCCGATGACGGCTAGTAAGCCCGAAACGGCCATTCCATTATCCCTTGCCTTTGTCGATAATATTCGACTACTTATAATACTAGTCGCGGTGTGGCTTCTGGCGGGGCTCAATAGTGAAGCCCAAGAAACAATGGAATGAGTGAGTCCTGTAACCGATCGGTGGGTGATCCTCTAATATAATTAGTTTATAGAAGTATAATTTTCTAAATTGAGAGCGAGAAAGTTTAACAGCTGTTCGGGACAATAAATTGGCACATCACTCTTTCACCAGCATTTGCAAAGATCGGGACTACATCCAGTGGTGCAACACAGACCGCTGGTGAGTTATGAACTCTCCACAATCGTATTTGTATTGATGAAGTCTCATGCTAATTATGTTGGCACCTTTCGTACATGACGGTTCAAGTTAACGGTTCAAACTAACTGTCGAGTGCGAGTCCGTGGGGAACCGGCTTTGGCAGTTTTGTGCTCAAAGTGTTGATTGCATCAAAATGAAAGTGCTTTCTCCATCCATCTGAAATTTTTACGGGGCCTATATGAGCAGCCTTTTAAAGTCGTTCACATCATGACTACTTAAGCAGTAATCAGTAGATATTATGGGTCACCAAAAGTCTTCCGCACTCCAGCCTGGCGACTGTGCGCATGGTTGCTGTGAGATTGTTCTTGTCTTCTATTAAGAGCGGAATATGACAATAGTTCGACTTTTACCACTTCGAGAGCGATCAAATCCCTAGATAAGTGAACAGAGTTTTGATTTTCGGACGGCTAGAAATGTCACCTTATGTCTAACAATTTCGACTTCTCTAATGCGCATGGAAGGCACCTTTATGCTTGAAATCCCTTTGACGTTTCAAGCGGCCGCAGTCCATTACTATAGCTGAAAACGCATAAATACTCGTTTAAGGGGATCAAGTGGCCATATATGCCTAATATATCGATTACAGTAATAAGTCTATAGTTTCCAGCTGCAAATGGGAACAGGCGGAAGCACATGCCTTCGAGCAAAAATATGAACGGCCAGCTCGGTGCGTTGGGCCACGCACTTCGATGAGTAGGAGTTATAACCACAGTGGTGGGCAGCTTAGACGTTCGCATTTTTGGTTGCGGGACCAAAAGGCCTCTCGTGTTCACAGCGAGGAGCCGATATCCGACGTTAATTTATTCATTTATTCAACAAAGTCTGTACTGTCAATGTGTCCCGCAACAATAGCTTCAGAAATGTCAAGATCAAACGGCCGATCTTAAATTATGGAGCCCGCTTCTACCACTTCTATGGCGTAAAGTTGTTAAAGACTGCTCTCTACGCACAAGAACCTACCGCACTCTTTTCGCCCACATTCGTCTGGCCTCAATGTCAAGACAGAGTAACGAAGGCCGCAGGCGGTCTCGTGGACAGTGGATGTCACACACGCCTAGATCATGCACCACACATCAGGATTTCTCGGCAAAGACGTTAAAGCCACAGTAAAGAGAAACCATTGCAGTCTTACTCTCTGTCCTGACAGAAGGACAGGACCGTCCCGTGAGTTTGGCAGTATTCCAAGCCATAGATGTTAGTGCACCGCACAGGACTAAAGGAGGTCAGATGCTTTTAACCTGAGAATATCCTCTGAGGACAGAATGTTCTCTCTCTTTCCTCTCTACGGCAGCTGTCCACTGTGTCGGCCGATCATTCAACCGATATGGCGTTGACCTGAGTTGCTTTTGCCGTCCAACTAAATGTGTGCCCCTGACTTTTGATTAGATTAACTGCAAATTGTTGGCCATCAAAATGGATGAAGACACTTCAACTTTTACCCATCGTTGCCTTCTCGGGCAAAATGAGCAACATACATTCAAATGACCATGAAGGTCAAACACTTTCGAGAGAATGGCGTTCAAAATCAGTTAAGAGGCTTTCCATAGCAACGGGAATAATTTTATTCATGGGCTCGTTGCCTTGCCCGTTCTATAGTAGACGGGTACTTACGGATTGCGCCATGGACCATACTCATTCCGTTGTGCTTTGGGGTAGATTCTATTACCAACAAAGACAAGGGAGACTAGGATGGCCATTTCTGGCCTATTTACCATCATCAGCCAATAATTTTCAACCCCAAGCGCTGCGGAACCCAAGGCTTGAACTGGCGTCCTGTTGGTTAGAGTTCCAACCCTCTACCAACTGCCCCACAGTAGAAGATTACCAAAAATAGCAGGGAGAATGAAATGAAAAATTCTGACCAATTAACCGTAATCCACCGGTCATACCAAAACACAGGTTTTGCTCAAACTGTGGCCTTAACCCACAACCTATCGAGTATGGCTGGCTGATGATGGCTGATAAGTCAGAAATGACCATTCCGTCCACAAATCTCACCTGTTAAAGTGGTGATAATGAAGAGCACGTAAATAAACAACTCCCGCAGAGTTGTTTTAATATAAAGGTCCCGATCCACTGTTAAATCCTCTGTTTGTCTGGTGGCCCAAATTTCTAAAAAGACAAGGAAAAAAATAACCAAGAGACTACCGAAGGCAGGAATGGACAGGAAAAAAAACCAGCTAACTCATTTTGTGGCTCTTGGTAAGACACGGGAATTCGGCCCTCTCCTCGTAATACCAGTGGCTCTACGTTAAATTCTAGGAAGAGTATGGTCGGGAATCGGGTAAATGTCAGGGTAAATGCTAGGCGCAAGAGCACCGACATTACTGGGTTCATGACTTGTATTTCCGTTAGAGTGAATTAAATCAATTAGTAGGAGTATTAACACAGCAAGGTCTTTAAAGTTCTTCTGGTTGTAAGATCCGGCATCCTGGTGTGACTGATAGATCTTGAGATTTTGTTAAGCACTAATTAACATTGACATGCCTTTAAGCACTCCTTCTTTTATTGCTAGTACATCGGAGTATTTCGGTTAACATTACAAGAAATTCGTCATCTATTTTATACGTCAGTCGATCTTGAGCGCTGCAAATCAAGATTCTGAGGAATGCAAACCAAAAAATAAAACATGGAATCTCTCAGAGGACTACCAACTGTTAGAGTTGCTTGTTTGTTAATATGGACCATCGGATATACAAGACGCGCGCTCCGAAAATTAGCATCTTAGAGCAAATGTGCATAGAAGCCATCTTAAATCTGCTTTGGTTAATTTAATAAGCTAAGTGACAGAGGCAGTACGGATTTGATGTGATTTCGAGATGGTGACAGTTCAAATTCCATCCGGTGTGTTAATTTACCGCCAGTGCTCGTGTTACTTACAAATAGGTATTAAAATGCATTGCTACTTATTAAAAGTGTGTAGTAAAGTATGCTATCTGTAATATTCCAGGTATAAGAAAAAGCAGCTCGGTACAAAGAACAACAAACCTTACGAATGATGCAAAAACAGGGGGACTATTAAAAGCACTCACTTCGCAAATGAAACATGAATCGGTGCCAGCAGCCATGAATGTCAGCATCACCATAGCCAAGAACATCCTTCTCAGGATCATGGGTCTCCGCCTCAAGTTGGACCTGTTCTGCCTCATGTACTAGGTTTTCGCTTTTAGATCCATCATTCTCTGTGTCGTCGGGGTCATGCACAAATGCTTGGTTGACTTTTGAGAATACTGACATGACTCTGAAAGAGGAAACTGGGATCGTTCAAGGAGAGCTGTTTCTTTGCAAAAATAATTGGCATATTTAATTGTCACGCTAGAAATCGGGAACAAACGGAATGTTGTGCGAGCTTCCTCTTCATGTAGGGATGACGGTGTCGAACGCATGTCTCCATGAGTGACTATCTTGTTTACACTGAGTAAAAAGATGGTGTTTGAAGTAAGCATGTGAGAAAATAACTATCGAGGGGATGGGATCGTTTATCAACAGGGTCAAAGTATTCACTCCATAAAGATCATAGAGGTGAATGGGCCATTCTGAATGTTGCAATTTGAGGCCTCATCTGACCTTTTTGAAGGATCAAGATTAGTTTTTTCAGTATGTGAATTGCTTATTTTTAAAGTTTTTTTACAGTCTTTTTTTAGGTCTCATATATATATGATAGTGTGGGGCTCACCGATCTGCTTAAGGAACATGTATGTTCCGTTGAGCCCTGAAGCTCAGACTAGAGCTCTCGCAGGCGGTCGCATAGCGACGTGTAGCATATGATGAAATGGAACCGACAAAGACAAGGGAGACCGGAATGGCCATTTCTGGCTTATTAGCCGTCATCAGCCAGTCATACCCAATCCCAAGTGTGGCACACCTGGGATTCAAACCCGTGACCTTTGGTATTTGAGTCGAACGCTATACCATTGAGCCACGGGCACATTGTTTTGTCGGTTGTGATCGGGAATATGATGATAGTGTGGGGCTCACCGATCTGCTTAAGGAACATGTATGTTCCGTTTATATATATAGGTGGTGACAGTTGGTGAGGCACTGATGAACTTCGGTTCAATGAAGTGCTTATGACCCATCTGCTAGACCCAGTGTGTATACTGTCTGCGCCGTACTCGAGTGTATGTTTGTGTTTCCAGTCCCAGCTGGTAGTCAGGGTTATGATTGGCTGAATGAAGGCAGAATAAGCCCGAAACAGACTGTATCAATCTACCCATATTCTCTGTCGTGTCTCCTCTCTGCAATATATATATATATATATATATATATATATATTTATTTATTTATTATATATATATTTATTTACCCGATTATTCTCTGGAGTCCATATACCAGAAACCGCATAGAGAACGCTGAGGGGACCCACTGAGGAGCCGAACCCCTCGTTGCTGTGTCACACAGCAGCAGAAACATCGGCGAAACACGTGTCTGGGCTTTTAGCTAGTATCTATGTCGGAAGTACGGTATAACGTCTTTGTCATATAAGATTCATACTACTTGTAGTACTACTTGTTTGTAGAATGGGCATTACGTGGTTATTCCACAGTGGTTGATTGTCTTCGACCCAAATGTTCATTGAAATTTCGGGTCTGACCCTAAAAAGTTATGTCCGAATCACCTGACTCCATGTCCTGCACTTAATAATTTCAGAAATTATTTACCCGATTATTCTCTGGAGTCCATATACCAGAAACCGCATAGAGAACGCTGGGGACCCACTGAGGAGCCGAACCCCTCGTTGCTGTGTCACACAGCAGCAGAAACATCGGCGAAACACGTGTCTGGGCTTTTAGCTAGTATCTATGTCGGAAGTACGGTATAACGTCTTTGTCATAAAAGATTCATACTACTTGTAGTACTACTTGTTTGTAGAATGGGCATTACGTGGTTATTCCACAGTGGTTGATTGTCTTCGACCCAAATGTTCATTGAAATTTCGGGTCTGACCCTAAAAAGTGATGTCCGAATCACCTGACTCCATGTCCTGCACTTTATAATTTCAGAAATTATTTACCCGATATATACATTGTGCATGTACCTTAGTCTTTTATGTTGCGTGACTGGCCTCAGAGTCATCAGTTTGCAGTGGGAGTACATAAAGCATCCACGTATATAAATATGGAAAAGTTATTTCTAAAGTTATACAATATTCGCATGAAAGCGAGTTCAGATAAAATTCAACAAAAAAATCGTACGTTCAAAGGCAAAAGAAAACCAACCTTAGGTCCTGCTGCCAAAATGTGACTTAAAAGCATTAATAATACAAAGTGCTATAAAAAAACACAAAGGAAACTTAAAGAAAATTACGACCGTGTTAATTGGCGATTTTGTTACCTTGACAACGAGTTGCCATGTGCCACCTTTTGTCCCATTGTCCAGCAGCACATGACACCGTCTGTTTCCACGCCAACATAACAATAGCCTTGACCCAGACCATCCCGTAAGGCACGGTATTGTTCAAGTCTCATGTTCCCTCTTTGGTTACATGAGGCGCTGCGGACGTTTACTATGCAATGGCACCAGCCACCAAGACATTACTCGGTTGACCTTGAGCACTCATTTGCCATGGATGATTACGGACAGCCAAAATCATTTCGCAGAGCAGTACAGAGGGACTTACCGTAATTTGTTAAAATACGCCCAGATGCTGGCCTTAATACTGTTCTAGTCCATAATTATGGTGTTTAGATAGCAATACTGTAAAATGTATTAAATCTCTGACACCATGGGCGTCCACCAGTACACCACTAGTCTCGAGTTCGTCCCGTGCTAATATGGACTAGTTAGGATTGGAGAGAGCTGGTACTAGATTGTAGTTAAGACATAAAAGCAGTATTCCGCATGTTAATCAGAAGAGGTATCGCAATGCAGGCCAGTAGGTTAAATAACATTAGGAGATAGGAATCTTCGCATTCAGGATGCAAAAAACCCCAGAGGCGGGGTGGGTGTCGGGTAAAACGTTCAACCAAATTGCCAAGTGCTCATTAATGAAGGTGCGAGACAAATTGAACAATTCTTTTGACATGTTTATCTGAAGAATTTGAATGTTAATCAAACAAAACAGGAAACAGGGTTTAATCATACAAAATATTTAAGAAGATTTCGCTAATTATTTTCATTGTTGAAGAAAATATATCGAACAGGCATGTATTAATAAAAACCTTCTTATATTTATTGAATTCTGCACAGCCAACGGGGGACCATCGATACAAGAATTAAACCTACTGCCTATGAGAGATCAGAAGTTGACTGACTTATACAGAAGGATATGTCGAGCTGAACATTCTACCAGCGATTCCTTAAATGTCGCACCATTATGCTGCACCCCTCCTTAAAGTGCCAAGTTTCCCCAAAAACAAGCCCTTTTAACTTTGCATGGATATGAACATATACACTGCCCAGCTTTTGGCGCAAGAGCGCCTAGAATACGGAAATGTTTGGCTCCAACTACGAACCGGACCTTGACACTATCAGTGAAAGCTCATTCCGTGTGTGGATCATTTCTCCGGTCCGTAACTGTGAGCGAGCCGGCCGTCATCCTTTGCATGATCGAGGCCGTTTCTTAGTGACTATTTCTTTTAAAAATCAGATAGTAGACTCCTGTAGCATCAACCGTTTATTCTCTTCCGTTAACATACTCGACCAGGCAGCATTACACACTAAAGGTAATCAGGTGCAGTGGGGACAAAATAAAACTCCTCCGTCTACACGTGCTACAAACACGCATGATTCGCGCATAATGGATCAAAATTTCACATAAAAGAAGGTCGGAGCTGGCTTTCAGTGGGAGCGCCATGGTCACATTAAGAAGGAATCAGTACAGGCTGATGCTCTGTTCTAACTGGACGACCGAAATAGCCGGTAAGCTGGGAGCCTTCTCGATCTTATTCTCAAATCCCCATCCGCAGCATGAGTTTAGTGTCCGAACCAGCCACCAAATTATGTGGGGATTGAGCGCAGTGGCTTGCAGAGCTGTTCTGTTCATCTTCGCGTCCCACACACGACCTGGTTGCTCACACAATATATACAGAAAGGGTGATTGTTCAGAGCTTGCAGATCTGTCTAAACTGGTGACCAGGTGATGTGGGGATTGAGCGCCGTGACATGAAAAGCCGTACAGTTCATCTACGCGTCGCACACACAACCTGGTTTCTAACGCAATATATAGAGAAGGGGTGATTGTTCAACTGTTGAATGTGCTTCGATCAGCCGCATTAACAATGCATTTCATAAATAAATGTCTGAGTAAAGGGGATACAATGAAAATGACTTGCAGAGTCCTCGTAGCCGCACGAATTCATTGTTAGAAAGGAAAGATTATTACAGGCAGAAGTAAATGAGATCTGTCCCCCAAACAGCATCCTAAATACGAAAATAGCGCGAAATGAACTAATATCAGGTTTAAAAGACTAGTTGGCGAGCAAACGCGTGCTGTCGATAGATTCTCGTCGGGCGTACTGGGGGGTGGCGATAAGAGACAAATAGTTAAGTGGCAGTGACGGTTTGGTGGTGGTTCACGGAGGGGAAGGGGGGAGGGAAGGGGAAGAGGAGACGGCCTGGAGTGCATGTTATTAAGCCGTCGTTGGCCACGCTAAGCGCGGAGCTTGTAGGAGGTTCTTTTGTGCGCACAAGACCGGTTTTCACAACCGGATGGTGGTGGCTTCTGCTGTTGCTAGCAGCCGCTGACCCAGTGAAGTGGGATAGTTTGGTGGCACTTTATAAAATCACACGGAAGGTTTCGTTAGAGTTATTCGTTGCGCCAAAAATCTAAATATTCGGATTCTGGTCCCATACCAATATGTACACAACCTAGCCGGATAGCAAAAGAAGAGGACCTCAATACATGTGAAAACCATTTTCGATTATATTCGTCCAGGGAGTTTTGACGATGTCCGCCATGTGCATCACTGCAGGTGGGAAGCAAGCGGGGTGACTTGCACGTGAATTAGTTTTAAATGATTATAGACTCGCGAGCATCTAACTCATTCCTCCCTCTTGTCGAAGATTCACACACATACATTACAGGAATAAGGTGAAAAGATGAATTCCAAGAAGCAATTAGGAATGCAATTATTGAATAAAGACCCTACGTAGTATCTCCCACATTCATAATCGTTGGTGGTTACTGGTGAAACTAATACTTGCTCATGGGCAGCCATAGATACTCGGGTGAGTATGCCTTAAATAGCTGCCTAAACAGGACACTAAAATAGGTACCTCACCGACCGCTTAACATAGGCAGCATTACGATACCTTTCATGAAGGGCAAAAAAATCTGACATGAAACTAAACTTTACCCTTTATTTTAACCCTAGCCTTCACCTTTAATCCTTTACCTAATTTCCCCGGACGCTGGCGTTAATTGACATGTATTAAGGGTTGGTTCCTATATCCGTGTCCTGCGTTAGCAGCCATTCAAGGCATCTTGGACGATACTTGTACTAAATATTGCGTTTCTAAAACGCTCAGCATCCTGAATAGTCGGGGATCGTAGGTGACTGCTCATGCGATTGGACCCAATTCCACCGTCAACTTTAAACTTCGTGCGAGGGGGCAACCGCATGAGCCACCGACTGCTTCTCTCATGCCGCTCCCCAACTTACTGACCTTCATCCTCCATATTAAGTTTGGAAAACCTTCCCAGGCATAGAAATTGGTCACGCCGGGGAGGGTGGAACACTCCTTTACCTGTTAGCTGGTCGTCAGTCAAATGGCTTTGTAAAATGATCCAGTCCCTAAGCAATATCAGTTACGATATTGCTATCATTAAGTGATAAGAATGCCGACAAGCAAATATTTATCGCACAAATTACGAACACCGGTGATAAGGGCACGCACCACCTTGATCCTGGGCTACCTCTGCCTATGGACAACATGGAAGAGTCGAATGTTCAGGCTCATAATTAAATTTGTCAGCGATTACATTTCCCGCTAACCATTATATTTGCCGTTCCAGGGCTTACAGGGCTACAGGGGGCCATTGATATTATCCTGATGAAATTCAAGTTCGCTAGCACCATAAGTAAACTGCCATTTATTTTAATGGGAAAGTACCCTGACACATTTTAAAGCATTATTAGTCTGGAATATTTTGATCAGGTCACATTAAGTGACACAAAATCTATTGATCGAATTTCGGAGGGTCTCGCATAAACTAATGATTGGCTAGTGTAAAAACCATGAAATATTTCAATAAGTAGGAGTTGGTCTATCTCATGTAATTTTTTGGCGAAAATCTGAAATGTGTTTCCGATCGAAAAATGTACTTAGGTAGGGTTTAAATACTAAGTAACAAGAGATATAATGCCAATATATGTGATTGATGCCTGGATGCAGGATTATGTACGAATCTCTTTCTGCCACTGGCCCAAATGCTTAACAATGATGATTCAGAAACAGGATTTTTTTATATTTTTCTTAAATGTACTTTAGAATTAAAATAAATTTTATTGACCCAAAGAATACAGAAATATTAGTTATTGCAGTCATTGGATTGAAAATTATGTTTTCTTTATATTTTGTACTTGGAGACATTTTTTTCATCGGAATTAAAACGTTTTAAGTAATGAAGCATTTCACCAATGCAAATTTGCCAGTCATTTGGTATGAAATCTGTGCATTAAGTACTACTGCTTGCGAGATACGCGAAATGGTCTAATTTCAACGTAAACCTAGATGGGTCCGCGAGTAAATCATCCTAAAAGCCGGACAAATATGTGTTTTACAGGGAAATTATGCACCTTTAGACTCAGTAGTCTTTGCTTTTAAGTTTGGGATTCACACCCGCCGCTGCACAGGTTTCTCAGATTTTGGCCTACATCATGCTACTTATTTCGTTTAAATAATAGTTTCATTGCGAAACCACATATCATGAAATATTTTAAGGTGCACGCTGCACAGGCTCTGCGCATTCTCTAACACGCATGCGAGGTTATGAGGGCCTGCTGAGGTCATTTTTCTGTGCGGGTGACCAGATTGGAATAAGGGTTTTTTATATAAGCCTCATTTCAAACCAATAAAGCCAAAAAGTATCCTTTGAATTTTTTCGAACATGATAGCAAAATACGTACACTCCTTTTTTACATGCTTCGTCCAAATATTCTGGGATGGGATGGAATCCAATGCAACCTTGAATAAACTCAGTTTTGCATCGAATGAACTACGAGTGAAGTAAAGAAGAATACTTGCTGGTTTATTTGTGGGATGAGCCGCTATTGTAAATAAGTAAAGGACATGTTAACTTGTATGTGCAAGCGTGGGGAAAGTGAAATAACTCAATTTTTAACTGCAGAATCAAAGGTGCCGTTTGCCAGGTAGTGGATGAAGGGTAAGCCGTTCCATGTCCTCCGGCTGCGTAATTGGCAAAAACATGCGAACATTCCATGAATCTCCTAAAGCAAGAAAAAACTGGTGAAAACAGTTGATAAGAAAATTTCGATTGTCAGAACAGCACCGATCGATGAGGAAATACACTCTAAAATAGTTACTTATACAATTAAGTAGTATAAGAATACATAATATATAATATAGCGTAAAATTAAATTTACTGGCCTAACGAACTCCCCAGATGTGTAAATGTATAAACTATGCAAAAAATGTATGATAATTTTTAAAAAGAATCTCCCAGCCTTCCGTAATATCATGCTGGTTTGCCTTAAGTACCCAACAGAATTCTCCAAAGTACGAAGTAGGTTTTGACTGCTGATGTCGATTGCGGAGCACTATCTACAGAAGAAAAACTCAAAAATCCATGGCATATTTTATTTCTCTTATAAAAATATGCAACGGCACATCGTCAGTTGGCTGTTGGCTGAATGTAACTCGCCCGCTTATCCCATGGATAAATGATCATGATTTTACCTGATACACAATAGAGAGGCAATATTGACAAAGACGTGTACTTAAATTGATCTAATTGTGAAAATACTCCACAGCCTTGATGGGATTCAAACCCAAGCCAGCAAGGAGAAGTTTTAAGTACGATCAAAGCTACAGCCAACTGAGCAACGAGGCTGCTACTTATTAATTGTGTCTGGTAGTCATCTGGGGGATTCTATATTGAGTGCTTAGGAAATCCTGCTAGGACAGTCAGCTAACTGTATCAAAATTAGTGGATTTCAAACGTTGCAGTAGACTTGGCAGGTAACTTGACCCAAGTGTGATTAAACTCACGGCTCCCGGTAAGGCCTTGTTGTTGAGTTGGCTAGAGCTTTGGCTCTACGGAAGCCTTCCCCTTGCTGACGTGGGTTCGAATCCCACCGAGGCCGCCGAGTTTTGAACAAGTGGGTCAAAGGAATTATTCAAATCTACCAAAATGCTCTACTTAATTAATTGTGCCTGGTAGTCATCTGGTGGATTCTAGATTGATTGCTTAGGAAATCCTGCTTGGGACAGTCAGCTTGCTGTATCAGAATTAGTGGATTCCATACGTTGCAGTAGGCTGGGTGGGTAAATTTACTTAATTGCGATTAAAATTGATTGTGCTTAAGCTTTCCCTTTGCTGGTGTGTTCGAATCCCACCGAGGCCGCCGAGTCTTTTAAAAAATGGGTCAAGTGAGTTGTTTAAAATCAGCTAAATTCTCTACTAAGGAAAGGTCCATCTGACAGACTGCTAATCCCGTTCAGACATCATTATCCATGAACACATGAGTACAAAAAGTGCAATAATAATCGGACTCTAATTACGGGCTTAGTGCAGAGACCACATACTTGAACGCACTAAAGTCTTGACAAAAGTGGTTCAATTGCCTGTAAACATTAATTTTCCCTCAAAATAATTCGGTGCAGTTTACTTCAACGCCCAATAATTCAATTAAAATAGTCACAAAATTAATTAATCAACAAAAGGTTTTGGCGGCATACCATCTAGAAGAAACATCTAGATGGGTTAGTTCATTATTATTATGATTCGCAAATTTAAAAGTAACTATTAATTAATTGTGGAGGGTTAATTCTTTACCCTTTTCAGATCACACTCAATGAAAAATGCAACCTTTTCGGAATCGGTGAACACACTTGTCGCAGGTGGGAAAAATACCCTCGAATTCAGTTTGTAGATCTGACACGTAAGAGCTTTCTTTTATCAAAGAATAAACCGTTCTTTCAAAGAAACTCCTTGTTTGCTTTAAAGTGAAAAGCGGAACTGTTTCTACCTGGAAAACAGGACCATGCTAATTGGACCAGTAAGCAGGACAAGAGAGTGCACCAACCTACCTTTCAGATCCCGGCGCATATATCGCACTGGTGTTGCCCGTCGCCGGCGCCGTCTCACTGTGGGAGCTAAAAAAATCAGGCTGGGTAACTGGACAGGGGTGTTGAAGTGACTAAAAAATATCAGCTTTTGCACGTCAACGAGTATGCAGCGCCGAAGAAAATAACACAATTAAGTCCGGCGTTTTAATGAATCCGTGGTGTACTGGCTTTCCAGAGGGAAGTCTATCAGTCAGTCACCTTGGATGCTCTTACTTACAGAGCTGGCTACATCAGGAGTAGAAGGCACATATTTTTTTCTCGCGAAATATCGAAATAAAGTTCCCTGTGCCCAATATGACCTTTTAAGGCGATATTATTGACATTCGGCTAAAACTATTCGGTTTGGCAGAATAAAAAGCCACTTTAATTTGCCCTCATCGTTAGAGGACCTTATGAGGCTGACCGATTTGAATGCAAAATAAGCTGCCTGCATTCTCGCAACTATACAGAGATTATTCTGTCCTCCTATTTTGGGTGTCATTGGTCTCTGTGTCAGTATTTCCGCAAACGTGATGTGCTTTCTTGGGGGAAATAACGTTAAAAATTTGTTAGGTGCCCAATTCCGATAAAATTCTGAACTAAAATTGCCTAAATTGATTAAACACATAGATTATCTATACCGACTCACAAACTACAGTCCACCTCCGAATCTCTGCCATTTATTCTCCTGTTTATCTTCTGCCGCGTTTCCTGGTACAGTTCGAGCTTCACCTGCTATCAGTTTGGTCCGAAGAGTTGGTAAGTTTGATTGGCCTTAGCAGTACGCACCAAGTCATCGATAAGTGTTTAAGAAGCTGATATTTTCTCTGCCTCTGCGCGTCGGTCGATCTACAAATCTGCGTTAAGACTCCCTAGGTCCTGGCTGATGATGTCTGCTGTTTCATCTGCCAAGTCTCGTGCGCAGACATTCCGGTGGCGCATATCAACTTCCACAGCCTACCTAGTTCATGGCTGCCCGAAAGGCGTGTTGGTCTCCTGTCTGCTCAAATATTCAATTGCAAGACCTCATCAGCCAAATCTAGCAGAGCAACATGTCCAATAAGCGGAGTAACTAAGCTGTGAAAGATACGTTTCGCCTCCATTTATCAGTATTTGGCCCAAAGAAGCCGTTAACATTAAAGTACGGCTGAGAACTCGTTCAGGTTAACCATGTGTTCGATTCTGCACACGTTGAACGGCATATATTAGGAGTGCTGCCCTTTTAACGGTTTCTGTCTAGTTTTTGAGACGTTTTTCAGATATCCCAGAACTATGAGTAAAGCGCTCGATTACACAAATGTACACAAGGGACTTCTAGTTTCTGAAGGTGTACTAGCTAAATTTTAAGACAGTGAATTGGCAAATTAACTTCAGTTATCTGTTTGCACTTCCATGAAATCCCCACTAAATTTTAACAAGAGTGATATGCAATTTCACTTTAGTTAATGACGCGTGTGTTTTTATCTTGAAAAGATTCCATTTTTAATTTATAGGCAGCACTGCATAAACCTGAATTAAATCTTCCCGAACAAAGGTTTGCCGGCTCCATCCGAAAATCTCCGCATTTTTGAGATAAAATTCATCACCTTCTGCGGCATAACTGTAGGTCAGTGGAATATAACTGCTTAATTGTTAACCATAATAACAGTCGATATACTAGCGGGCAATGGCAAGCTGTTAGTATAAAGTGGTTATTCCGCAACAGTTAAGACCTAATGTGGAAAGCTTTGACACTAAGGAGTTACTCCAGGATCGCGCATTAATTTCCTCAGAAATTAAACAAAACAGGATGGAACCTGATGTCCACATATGAGAAAACAGCCAGGAAACGTTGACAGACTCATTGAGGAAACTGCCGAAAATTCGTGCTGTACTCCCAGCTTTTCTACTTGAATTTAAATTTCGAGAATTCTTAAGCCCAATCCAGTGAATTGATTTTTCTAAAAAACGGAATAACTTAGCTCTGATACATAAATTATGTTTGTATTCTTCAGTATTTGACGCAAAGAATCATTTGACCCATGGCTTAATTTGCCTTAGGTTTTGTATTCCAATCGAAGCCATCTTGATCAAGTACGCAGACTCTGAGCACCACTGGATTGAAATGCGATCCATTCTACAGCTTCTGCCTTCTTTTTTCGACTTAATCACATAACTAGCTACTGCAACGCATTCCACATGTTTTGATAAACGTTTAACCTGAAGTCGAAACACAATGGTTAAATTGCAACGTTAAAAATTAAACTAATTGCATAGTCTGGCAGAATATGTCCAAAGTCATTTATAATCCGTTTGCTGTAACTTGACTAGGGCACCAGTGTAGTACGCATGGGTTTCTAACAGACCATATTTGAATGCGTTTTCGTATTTTGACAATATTTAAAACTTTAATTTTCCTAATCATATTCTCAGAAAGTACATTGCTTATGAACTTTCCAAGTAGAAGCTAAATAGCAAGTGTCAAAATGTGGCTGGCATGTTAAAGACTGTTGACGAACCTTTTTGCAAAGATCACCTTATGTTACATTAAGGACATACGGAGGGAAGGATTGAAAATTTTCGGAATTTTGCGGTTGCTAGAAGTTAATCTTAGGCTAAAGAGCTCCATTTCCATATTTTCCACCTTCTGCTAGAAGTGAGAGGCCTTTGTAGCAGATTCGAGTTAATTAGAAGTTTCATGCGAAAAGAGCGTTTTCGGCTTGTCTTTCATCCTCAGTGCTCATCTTAATAACAGCACTGCGACCGCCTTACGTTCGGTCGGATTTGATCAGGGGGTTCAAATTTACGAAGCAGTGCAAATTTTCCTTGATGCGCCTCTTCCATGTCATACTGAAGAGAGTATTCAAATGAATGCACTCAAGCAGAAAACGATTGAGTAATCTTGTGGAACTTACGTGAAATCTCCCTTGGTGTTGGTCTCGGCATGGACTTCGCCCTTTCAATCTTCTTCTTCTTGGGTTTCAAACCTGTTTAACACAATTTTCGCAGTTGGCAGTAATTTTATCCTATATTTTGTGTTCGTCTTCAGTATGAATTTCAAATCTTATTCTGTGAATGTGTAAGTGACTCTTTTCGTCCATATTGCAGAGAAAATTGCAAAACGTAACCGAGTAGGAAATTATGCTCTAGGATAATTCTCACACCATTTCGGAAGTAAATGGGTAAATACAATGTGAGTTATACAATGTGCAAGCAAGGATAAGATAAAATCCACCCAGCTCAACCACAATAGGTTAGTTTGCAAATCCTGCGTTGAAAGAGAACTCCTCGGATTAAGCACATACGTTAACTATGCACTGGTCGCCAATCGGGAGGTAAGCCAAGTTGCTGAGGACATCTTTACAAACAAGTCGATCGCCTACATAGGTAAAGGAATCAATTTGCAAATTCTTCATTATTGTCTCACGAAATGGACCAAATAGTACGGAACACATCTAATCACTTGCCAGTCGGCGCGTACGTAACTAACATAAACCTGCAGAAGACTAAGTAACTACATGTCCCAAAGTAGCATTAACTTTGTAGGCTACCCTTTTGTGAAATTCGCACATAACTATGCTGTAATACTTTATTTTGCGTACACTGTTAGAACTTTTTTATAAGTACTTTTAAAGCTGGATCACGATGTGTTGCCAAGCAAGATTTTGAAATAGTAGGGAATAATTCACTTAATTCAGCAGACGAAAAGGATGTGTTCCGAATAGTCTAGGCAGATGTAATAAAAATTGCTACATTTAAACTGTCAAAACGTGATTGCCTCAATGTTGATCACCAACTGTTTAAGCACAACGAAATAGCCCTAGTTCACGTAGCAAAACCAAGTTTCCGATTTGGGCTAACCAATCCACCCCTGTAAGGTCAAAAGGCGACTAACTGAAACTTAAAAGATGATAAAATGTGCCTGTGAAGAAGACCTCCTAACTGCACCCGTAATAATTGAAAAAAACCTACAGCAACGTTCTCACTGGCGTTCTCACTGGTGTTTCAACAAGGAGAAACGGTTCCAACCCGAGATAAACTATTGACCGTCTGAATAAACCACCCTGAATGAGGAGAACACGTTTCTTTGTCAACATCATATGAACAAACAGACGTACCCTTTTTCTTCTTTTGCTCTGTGCGATTTCTGATCCACTCAATGAGGTTGGCCGCACTTGCAGGTTCGCCGGGAGGACTTTCGTCTGATTCTGAGAGGGAAGGCGACGGAGCCGTATCAACGATGGATGAGCGGACAGACCGACGGAAATGCAGGATATCTGGTGGGGACCCTGAGAGTGAGAAGGGCAGAGAACTGAACTGACTGCTTTGGAACGGATTCCACACCCTCGTCTCCTTCTTGCGCCGCACCCGGGTGAGAGGTGTGCATTGAGAGCTCACATGGTCATCAGGCCTTCTCATTAATCAATAACAAGATTTTAAGATTGAGCTGCGTACGGTTACATGCTCCGCCTCTTCTTAGGACTTGCACAGTACCTAAGGCCTTCACGTATCTTTGGTCGCACAACACGGCACGCTCCCACTAGAAGTTACACTCTAAGCAGCTGCTGGAGAGATTCGGGGCAATACTTCCACCAATACAGCTCTTCTCTGCTGGGCTCCTAATTCACAACCTTTCCTTCCATCGTCTCACGCAAGAACAGATAGCGATTATATCCTAGGACACTAAGTTCAGCACAAGAGATGCTTGACCAGAAGACTTCATCGCTTCAGAAGTTTGAGGAGTACAAACACACCATATGGCAACAGGTATCCTCCCTTCTCCTCCAGCACTTACTCCACATGACAATTTAAAAGACTTTCGGAGAATAGAAAAAAACAGAAAAACCATTCCCTGCGCGCAGAAAGGGGAAGCTCAATGGTCGTCATCGTGTAAACTGAATATTGGACTGAACTGGAGACCCTCTTGTTGGACAAATAATCTTATCGCCCGTCAGCTGCCAGCGAGTTAAGAAAGCAGACGAACAACATAAACAAAACGATAGGCAAATCGAGGAAAGCAAACGCCACCAACAGAAGGGAAGACCTGGCCGCGAAAGCTACCGATGGCATGCTTCTACGGCCTGCTAAAGGCACACAATCCAAGAATTTCCCTTCACCCCGTCGTCTCCTTGTGTAGCAGCCAAACCTTTGGGCTGTCAAATGGGCTGAACCAGTGACTTTGTTTCCTTTTCAAAGACTTGGAATGGACAGTGGAGTCAACTCGGAAGTTTTTGACACGCCTCAAACATCGAAAAATGGAGGCGGCCACGTTGGTGATGTCATTTGACGTAGTTACCCTGTTTATATCCATCCTGAACGGCAACGTAAGCGAGTGCCTCTCGTTGAGCTCCTAGGGACTGTGTCTTAAGACACCGATGTGCTAACCTCTATCTGCACTACTAACCGAAGTGGCAAGTCTTCAGCTCCTACCCTACGAAATTCTGATGACACCTTCGTCATAATCAAAAACAGCGAAGTGCAGGCTGTTGAGAAACTGCTAAATTTCATCTTTCCGTACATCCAGTTGACGTACGTACAAGTCACAAAACTGGCAGACGAGAAGATAAGGCAACTAACACCGTGCGCATCCTCCACATCAAAGGCACAAACGCAGTTGTGTCAGAACCCTCATCCAATGCGCACAACCATACTTTAGGAGATTAAATACTTTAGTGCTCTAATCAAGTCCAGTGGTTATTCGAAATCCTTCATTTAGAACTGTCTCAGGAAGCAGTACTCTTGCCGATCGGGGTGTAACGTGGGTGGCATTTCGAAGCGGACGTGTTTTTACGTAAACCACAGAGTCAAATCGGTTGGGGCAAAGCCGGGGTTCGTGTTCTTCCGACTCACATTTCTCACATAACAGTGGTCACACAGTAAGGGCATTGGTCAGTATGCAGAGACAAACAGATAGGCCTCGGTCCAAAGAAAATGCATGAACGTCATAGTTACTTTTGAGGTGAATTTGTTCGCATGAGGGCAAATGGTACATCCACGTTTTAAGGAAATCTGTAGGTTTATTCCATTAACAGCAACCGAATTTTGTTCAGTGCAAGCATCTACGGAAATATATGGTAATAAGGGAAAGATAAAGATGTCGAACCCACTATAGCGTTAAACCACTTTCAGCTGCATTATGCAGCCTCAGAACAATCGACGAACTTTTTGCAATTATCTACCATTGATGCAGGCGGCAGTGGGGACACAAGTAGGATTCGTCACACAGCCGGTATTGACAGGCTACCCACAAGGTAAATAAGGACATATTATGAGAGCGGTGAGCCTGAGGTAACAGCCTCCGGAAATGGGTAGGCGAAGCAACTTCTTGAAACGGCAGACACGCAAAAAGCATCTCCGGGTGGGCGGTCCTTCTTCTTCTGGCCTATCACCTGGAAATTCCATATATGCACTGGTAATATATATATATATATATATATATATATATATATATATATATATATATATATATATATATATATATATATATATATATATATGCAAAAGAAGACAACCGAAAAAAGCAATAGATACTGGAGTCCCAGCTTTTTTATTATTAGTCGTTGTCACTGAGAAAACCTTACGCACAGGTTGGTAACACCCGACGGACAAACACTAACTGCTCTTGCTTTATTCGTCAGGTTACTGTGACAGTAAATTGTCCCTAGAATAGCCAAAAACCTTGATGAAAGGCTTAAGACGGCTTTGAAGTCACTGTGGACTGATGAAACGTTTTGGCATTAAAACATAGAACGGTAAGCTCAAAGGCTGACGATATTGGGTCCGTTCTCGAATATACGGGAGTAACTGCAAACGTACAGTATATTAAGAACGTTTCAGAACTAGTTTACTTCACTGAAAATGAAATACTTGCAGTTAACTAAATGCCTAGGGCTAGACTGTGCCAGGTAGGTTTGCTTGCTTCACCGAAGGTGGAAATGACTTTCGATATCATTTCATTGATGATGAAACAGGTAGTCACCGTGGATAGGTCCAAATCCTCAAACTCCTAGAGTTCCAAGGGGTATTTCACGTTTTACCGGAACAATCTACGGGGAAGTGAAGGGCACGCCAATGAGTTCGTCAAATTCAGGACTCAAAGCCGAGACAGTCTTGCAAATTGTGGAGTCGCTGGTCTTCCGACACCACAAACCATAATTCTGGGCTCGGTATATGGATGGCACCTTTATAATCATCGAACGGGATCCTGTGCTGACATTTAAACAACGTCTCAACGCCGTCTTTCCGGATATTAAATTTACGATGGAGGAGGAAGACAACAACCAGTTGGGCGCAAAGATTGTGGTGGTCTGAAAACAAATGTGTAATGGAAAGCAACATGTAAGACCCAAGTACTGCACATCAACAGCATCCAACCAATCAGTCACAAACGCACTTGCGTAAGGGCGCTATACCGGCGCATCGACACGCAATGCAGTGAAATATAAGACAAGGTTGCTGAGGTGCAAGATCTTCGACGGGCACTGTGAGCGAATGGCTACCTGCGCAACTTCTTTAACCAGTGCAAACGCAAACAGCAAGAGAGGCCAACTCCAAGTGGCCCTAAATTCTGGTGAGCTTTTTCCTACTTGAAGAGCGTCTCGGAAGCCATCAGTTACCTACACACTACACTTGGAGTTGTGGTTGCACACAGGCCACAAGCAACCTGCAAGCACCAATTCATGAGGTCACAAGATCCGTTGTCCGGCATCGTGTACCGGATCTGGTGCAGTTATGGACAAAGCAACTACCTCGGGGAAACCGCGAGATTACTCCGGACGCGAATGCGTTCAGAAGGGAGCACGCTGGCTCTCAGGTTGCAGCTCAATCTACGGGACACGGCCATATTTTCAAGTATTTTGAGGCAATAATGCTCGTGAGAGGTCATACCCGTAAGAGACATGAACTTTTTGAGTCATGGTTTGCAGACCCACAGTTCAGTTATAAGTGAAATGAACTCCTGTTGCCCTAATCTTTGTTGAGGTATCGGCTGAGCAGAGGACGCGGATGAAAAACACCTCTAATGACAGTGAGCCAAATTGCCGAGTCATTAGCATTCCAACATCCAAAACGGACGATGAAATCACGGCCATTAACAAGTCCGACGCGGACGACCAAACCATCACCGCGTCCATTACGACCACCAGCGGTGATCGCGAGCGCTGCTAATTTTAGTATGCTTGTGATCGCATAACCACTGCGTACTGTAAATACTGCTCACCTGCAGGCGGATAGGGGCACCTGAGTAAAGAAAGCAACCTTAAAGTCGTGCAGCGGATGACTGCAAACGTGGGGATGCAACTGTCTCTGGTCACGGGTTCAGGGGAGGAGCTGATACGTAAGGTAAAGGCACTTTTTTGGTTCAGTGATTACATCCTAGTCTGATGGGAAACGTGTCTAAATTCTCGCAATCATCATTTCTTGATGGATTTGAATGCTCTGGCGATCACGTCACAGAGAGGACGGATTGCCCAATTCCAGATAAAGGTGGAGTACTCAACTTGGCGTGATATACCCAGGCAACCATGATCGCGTATCATGGCAAAAGGTTTATATCCCCGTGTCTTATAACACGGAATGCCAATAATTGCATACTGAAAATCAGGTTAATTACTAATCCAATAATATTCCCATTTGCAAATCCATGGATCGAAATACAACAAGGTGTTCCCTGCACTGAAAGTGCGGATGCGCTGTTGACTGAGAGGTGCAGGAATAATGTTTTAGGATGTTTCAGTTTTGCCTTGAAAGGAAAAGCATAAAACATTACCGACAAAACCCTGGACTTCGTCTCAGAGAGGACGGACTGCTCAATTCCAGATAAAGGTGGTGTACCCAACTCGGAGGATGATACTCGGGCAATTAGGATCGCGTGCCTCCTTTGTCGGCTACGCTCACAACCGAATATACATCCCCTGCAGGCAAGTTAACGCAATTTGGATTTACTGAACATGGCTTTCCATCTTAAATGGTGTTCAAGGGACACCAGCAAAGTCAGTCGCATCTTAATTACCACCAACAGACACTGCGTCAATTTCTGTCTGCTGTGCCCGCACATTTCTGTCACACATTGGTGTAATCTGTCCATCGAAACGCATTTTTATAGACTTTATTAGTTCGTGCACTGATCGGCGTCAGTGATTGGTTCGGTCTTTTGCGCCGTTCGCTAAGGCGTAATTCGTCGAACGCAGTAAAAAGGCCAGTGGTCACATCGATCATAATGGATTGTGATGAATCAGCTGGGAGAACTCACCGCTTTTAGGTGATAAACATTTATTCGCTGTTTTACCTAAGTAGAGCGGTTGAAGGGTAATTCCCGTGTTCTACCCCTAAAAATAGCAGCAAACTTTACCTTAACCTTCAGCCTGATCTCAACCCTAAACTTTCAAACTCAACTCTTAATCTAATCACGGGAAAGGGTTTCCGTCGCCGTGTCTCATAACCTGGAATGCAAATAATTGTATTTTGAAGATCAAGTTCATTACTAATCAAATAATATTCCCATTTGCACATCAATGGATCTTAATCGAACAAGGTGTTTTCTGCGCTGAAAGTGCAGATGAGCTATTGACCTGAGAGGTGCAGGGATAATTTTTAAGGATGTTTCAGTTTTGTCTTAAAAGGAAAAGTATAAAACGTTACTGAAACAACCCTGGTATTCATAGGCAATTTTCTACTGTTTTAATAAATAGCCGCTATTTCGCTGCTAGTAGGGACGAGTGAGTCCCCACCAGAAAAAAACCTTGTTAACTTTTGAGTAGAGGACAGCATCTCTGTAGGAAGTTGGTCGAAGCACCGCAATTCACCGTGAAAGATCTTTAGTTTAATGCGAATTTCATAAATAAATTCACCTGCTTTGCATCAAAAGAATACTCGGGAAATATCAGTTAAGGTCTTTCAAAGGAAAGAAAACATGTTATTCGGTGACCGCATCCTCAGCGTGAGGGCTTAGCCGCAATTAATCATTTTGAATTTAAACTTACTAACATAAGCACGTTTCATGAATAATACCATAGGGAAATATGTACCTGAGTGAGGCACTTGTAACGGACTCCAGACGACCTCTCACTGAAACACTGTATCATTTTCGATATTCCTACCGTTTCAAAATTATAACCAACCCATGACTTTTCGAAGAAAAGGCTTATGGAAGAGTGCGGAATTTTCCACAAAACCTGCTTTCGCCGGAAAGAGTATGGAAATTGGGAACACAACACCACTTATTTTCTTTCAGTTCTTCTGGAGGAATTCGGAAAAGATACTGTTCAAACAACTTCGTCCACTCGCAGCCATAAAATAGGAATTAAGTGACTGTTTTTTATATGGAAAATCAGAATATCAACATACTATTTAGAGACAAGTTTGCAAGTTCGTAGACGCAAAACATGTCGGAATGAGTAGGGAATGCGTAACGCTGTGATGCATGACAAACTATGGCATTGCCATCTTAACATGCCCCTCACTCGTGAAAATTCACTTAAACTTACATTCGTTTCTCTGCAAAATTCAAACTCGATTAGAAAATAACTTCTTGTACAATATGTTTTTTCCTATTGATTTTAGATGCCCACATGGATTCACGCACAATTTAAAGAACAATTTTGAAAAAAAATATTTTTTTGTACCAACTGTACAGCCAATAACGTCTGTTTTGGATTTTATATCCCAAGAATTAAGTTACATAGGTTTAAAAAAGACTTGCGATTCTGAAATAATTGTCAGTCCAGTCTGCTGCCATATTTTGCTGTCGTTTATAAGTGGTATGATTCTCCTGTTAACAAAATTCACACATTTTCACCGCCATCATATAAGGCTACAATGAATGTGCCCTTTGTGGTATATTTCATGAAAAGGCTAGCAAACACACAATTATAATGCTATCTGACTAGACATCTAACGGCATTAAAAAGCGCATAATAAGAAATTTTATTTAAACTTAAAGTAACACTTACATTCGAAAAAGAGAGCATTGTTTATCAAAAGCGAACAAGAAAAAGTATTTTGAGCATGTTTTCCATACAATATATTTGAATTTCTACAGACATGGAAAATCCATGGATAATAAGACATTTCAATTAATCAATCATGATTTTATCGCAACTATCGTCGGCAATGTCACCAGGTGGCATCGAGTTGAAGCATAGACGCGGATGCGTGCACTGCGTGCACTGACCAGCGGTCAATTGAAGAAAATTTTAGCGTTTGTTAGGCAACCAAACCATACATTGCATTTGGAATCGAAGCTATGCAAGAAAATTCATCAGCGTCATGTCATCCTAAAGGTTTGGTTTGCAAGTGGAAGGCAGCATCCGTAAAAACAGATAAAAAGCCACAAAATGAGTCACGGCTAAGAGACTATGAATCATCCGTACGACTGGTACGTGAGCCATTCTGACGCGGTGGAGGGACGCAATTCTGAAATCTCTAATTGAATTTACCCTGTTTTTGCAAGATGCCGTTTGAAATATATTGATAAGCGTTAAGGGGCAATTAGCTCAGTCAGTCAGCGATAGGAATACACATCAAATTCTTTCCAGTTTGGTTTACTTGAGGCCTTTTAGGTTTCGGTTGTGTGCCTTAAATCCCCTGAATTCTGCGATTATTTCCAGAGAGCCACGTTCAGGTAAATTTGAAATGTTTATGCTATGGCCCTCAAAAGCGATCAGGTATTTATGTTGATTTAACAAGTATATTCTGGTTTGAACGAAAAAGTATATGCTCGTCTAGGAAAAGCAATTTTTACATAGTAGTTTATGGAAACCACGCCATTACATAGGTTATTAAGCTCCTTTTCCATGACTAATTAGTGATAGTTACTGAGTTCACAAAGATGTTAAGCGAACTATGGCTCATTGAGTTATCAATAAACTTCAAAGCGTTGGCTTTTAGAAATCAAATTTGGACGGCTTTTTGATTATGCCAAGTATTTACGAGTGAAGATTTTAAAAAAATGACATTATAAAGGACTACTATTAAAACGGTAAACCGAATTGGAGTTATAACTGAAGTGAGTTTCGTTAACGATCAGTGAGCGTTCTGCAACGAACGTAAGTGAATATTCCCGATCGTACACGGCAAGACAACGAGCCCAGGGCTCAGTGGTTAGAGAACTCGAATTCTGCTCAACAGGTCCCGGCTTCGATGCTCGGATCGGGCACCACCTGGAAATTCCAGTCTCCCTTGTCATTGTCAACATTGATTCGTTGCCTCTACCGGAGAAAATATCATTGTTCTACCAACCATGGAAGCCTGGAAGCCTGCAGATTTTCATTTAACACTCGGATACCTATTTCACTAAACATTTTGTATATATGTCTTAACGATTTTCATGCGGGACAAAAAAGACTTTACTGACGTTCAAAATCTAGATGGAAATATGTACTCCCCGGTAACGACTGGTCAAAAAAGCAGGAATCGACTTGTGAAAAGGTAAAGTTTTACCCTAGATTGATTTGCCGCCTTGTCTTTCGTTAAGTGACGTCGCGCGAATTCGAGTCAGTGCAAATTATTCGAGGTAGCTTACGTGTATCCAGATAAATATTATTACATTATGTTACTAGTGCAAATTCTCTTGAATAGCCTAACAATACCCATTGTCAATAAACTTTAAAAAGGCCTCAGTTTTCTGGTCTCGTCGGATGAAATATATCGCCAACCTTTCCAACCAAAACTGGAATATGCTCTGGTCTTCAACAACGAAACCATTTAAAGCTGATTGGTTGATATAGGACAATAACGAGAACGGAGGAGAAATCCAAAAAGAATAATGGATGCCATCAGCACGACCGCAAAAATATTGCATCGTTTAGGTATTTTCACACTATACTACCAACAGAGCCGAGTTAAATTCGATCATATTCTGTCTTTCGTAACACGCAGCAATATGAGTCAAATAATGTTATGATAAAAGAAGCAAGTATCAAAAGGCTGAAAAAAACTTAAAACCTTGGGGTTTTTTCGGATGTGAAAAAATCGTAGCCAAAATGCACTGCTACAATAGAATAATACTTAACCAATTTTACCACATACCAAAAGTATGGACAAACGTGCCTACCGAATACAATTTTCGTAGCAATACAGTTAAACATAGGAAAAGTAACTTAGCCTTTTATATGCTTGCCAGTAAATTGACTGAACAGTTATTACAGACTGATCATTTTAAGTAAATTGGAGACCGAAAACCACTTAAGGTTCTCCTCGCACGGTTTTTAATGGAAGAATTTAAAATAGTTTGCTAACTGGTTTTAACAGCAAATTGTCTTCGATGGTTATTATATTTGGGTCCACCATCGTACCCAAAGAATATTGAATTCCTCCCTAATTGTAAAGACCTCGTTTGCATTATGTTTAATTACAATACGTTAGAAGAGAACCCACGGACTGGCCTGAAGAGAAGTTATCGAAAGCAGCGCATTTGCTCGCCAAGTTGTCTTTTAAATGGTTAATGCAAAATCAGGTCCACCAAAGTATCATAAAAACGTTTGCATGCAAATGTGTTCACGATGAGTCGATCCCTAAAATACACCGTTCCACAAAGAATCGGTGGTTAAATTCATGTTAGAGTATAAAAAAGGCCACATGGCAGCAATCTGCCTCTTTAACTTTCCATTCAAGTTGCCGTTTCTCCTAGAATGCTGATAACACGTTTTAATTCTTTCATAACTTTATTTTAAATTTCCGGTTTAAGCAGTTTTATTAGGGTGTTAACATTTCTGGAAGGGTATTCTCCCAAAAAGGTGAAGAAGAATGAAAACAAGGTTCACAGCTAGTAAGTGAGTACCTTCAGATCTTTATTCCTTGCCGTGAAATTGAAGTGAAGTAGTAACTGTCCTTTCGACGCAATCACAGGCAGCACGAAACGAGACGGCTATGTCCTTTAGCGTTATCAGATCGACGAAAACGCCTTCGCTGTTACTTTATCTTACTGGGCTTTACTGTTGGAGAGAGGATTACAAATCCAGTGTTCGAACAGAGAATTTAAAGGATGAATGACTGGGACTTTGGGAATCGATGCTTGAGTCATAGAAGCCGGGGTTCGAGTCACGAATGGCTGCCTACCGGCCAAATACTGATAAGACAGAAGTCGTCTCTGCCATAAACACACTTTTGTTGGCAAGTACTCCGCATTCTTAAGATCCATCTCCACTTTCATAGCAGGACTTGCTGGTATTTTTGGCACGTCTTTTCCACTGAAGAACACTTGGAGAGGTGCCCGCTTATTTCAGGTGAGTTTGTGCCAAATGTAAGTCGTTTGAATGACTTGTATAGCTGCTCAGACTAAGAATGCCTCACAGTCCTATCAGAAGTGTCCATGCGATAAATTTCGAGAAGGGTAACATGTCCCATGGTCTAATCATAACATGAACTCTAATATAAATTTACACCGTAACCTTAAGGATAACACTTCCCTTAACGGAAGCCCAACAGTTAACAGAAACACAACCATAATTCAGGGGCATGTCTAGTCCCAGGCCCTGATAAGGCGGCCATTCAATTCATCCTTACCATCCAGGGAATAGTTTAGGGTTAATGTAAGAACAGAATACTGGAAAGCGTTAGAGCTATGACTTGGTATTCCCTTGGAATTTGTCACGAGACCGCCTTTATTACAGTGAGGGTACCTGTTCCAGTGGAAATTCCTTTCCAGGCTCAGGTTTTACGGAGATGTTCTGCCTACTGCGCACGCGCCTACCCCAAATTGTGCGCAGTTGATGCCCTTCCGGCGCCTTATGCTGGCAACCGATTTTGAGGTCGATCTCTTAGCGCAGTGCGTTTGATGCTATCACCGTACCCGTAAGGCCACGGCTTCTTATGGCGGCAACTGAAAGGATAACTCGCACCTCGAATTCAACCCAGTGGGAAGTGGGTGAATATTAAACTTAGAGTCAGTCTGCGATGGCCCATATGTTATCCGAGTAGCCATGTTGACAAGTTGTGTTTGAAGGGTTCTCGGCGCGTCAACCAGCCACACTCCTCCTTGCGAAAACATCCACCAAGTGGAAGTAATGACAATTAAATCATTAATGACAATTAAATCATAACAACTACCGCTTTCATTGAGGTTGCGAAAAAAAAACTAAAGCACTTACTGCTCTCCTCAGTGATTTCTTCATCTTCCTCGTTGGAAATGCTTTCAAAAAGTCGCAGCGTAGCTGAACAATAAAAAACAAAAAAAATTATTAAACGTTATCTACTTATTCATTTGAATCTGCGGTCATAGGGACATGGAGCAGGGTCCATGAGATGAAGAATATAAAATTGTCATATTTTAAAATGGTCAGATTTTCACAGACACTAAGCGAGTATCGAATGTAAAGGAAAGTATTGAGTAGAGTGTAAAGAATGTACGCAGAAAGTGAAGAATTAAAAATTAGCAAGAATTAACAGAACTGAAATTCGCAGTTTAATTTTGCCACTTGCCGATTGGTGTTCCTTGTGACTCCAACAATAATGATCACAGTTAAGTACATGCATGCATAAATATACGCCAACAGGTAGAGCTGATGTAAGCGAGCCACTTTCCAAAAATAAATTTTTCATATTTTTTAAATATTTTTCCTGCCTTCAATATACTAATGCGGCTAATGCGTCCGAAACGGCCTTTCCAAACTCCCCTGTCTTTGTCGGCAGAGTTCATATACAGTTCGTAGAGTTACTATCGAGATAAAACGCCATGGTTTGTTTCCTTTGAGGGCTCGACCTATGGAACGTTTACCCTTGCGCTATACCTTGCTAGGTGTCTCAAAGTCTACCTTAGCGATCGACCGGATAATATTTACCTACCGACTGACCAATGGAAAATTATTTAAGTAAACTAAATTTTCTTGAAAAAATCATTTTAATGTAGCGGTAATGTTAATCTCGCTTTTAACCTTTTGACACCGCGTGGTTAATAATTTTAACAAATGAAAAAATTCCAACAGGCAAATGAGATAGAGACACTTATAATGTATTATTCCAAACGCGGCTCCGTAGCCATCAGAAAACCTGAAGTTAACAAAGGAAGTACATTTACTAGAACAGGTTAAAATAATGTTCTGCTAGGTTACCGGTCGTTAAATAAGGAGTGAGCGCTATCCGATAAAACAATCGCTGTTTGGACAGTATTGTTTTTTTTCACGAGGTGTATGATCTTCAGTCATGCATGATGTTAGATAATGCACAAGATAAATTTTGGGCATTATTTCAACTTTTTACTCTAAAGGGGGAAAAGAGTTGTAGGAAAAGGCAGGAAAACTTGAATATCTACTTCAGGCTCATCAGTCTTCGCTTTTATGTTTCAAATAATCTCCGATGTCTTAGAAGAACGGTAAATTGCACTTAATCAGGTACTAATATCGATAGCGATACGGTATAATGGGTTATCTAGAGAAGATTGGTTACCCATTAGTCTAACTACTGGCTACCCGGCGCGTCCACAGGTGGCGGATATTGGAACTGCCTTCAGTGAAGGTAAGCCGTGAAATAAGCAGACGTTCATCCCGCTTTAACTAAAATTTAGGTTTTGGGAACATGCGTGGCACGCTCAGGGGCAGCTCCAGTCGCGTCAACCACCTGCGCCCTCTCCCGCCTCCGGGTTGCCTTAACTCTTTCATGACACCTGGGAAGATAGGTTACCTATAAGCCTAGCTACCCGGTGCGTCCACAGGTGGCAAAGAGTGGAAAGGCCTTCAGTGAAGGTTAGCTGCGAAATAAGCACGCTCGGGTCTGGCGAATAAGCAGTCGTGGACCTCAGTGACAATGCTACCAGGGTGCGACGGGCTGAAGTCTGGCACACCAATAGCCTCATAAAAAGCCGCCAAGCCCGATGACGGCACTGTGACATGGCGACTTTGAACCGCCATTAAATAAGCTCACTTGCCTCCACTGCCTTGTGGGTAGACTCTTGAGCCAAAGCCCTAGAGTAGGCAATCTCGACAAAAACAATCCAAGCGGCTGTTAGTGACCCGCCCGTACTCACAATCCCCAAGACACCTCATGAAAATATGTCTAAATATACTACAATGGTCCATGCAACGGCGTCCGCGGGAATCAACACGCTCTGTAACCCTAGTCCAGTGGTGCGGGCGAAAAATATGCGAGCTGGACTACTCAATCAGTATCGGACCCTTAGCATTGGATGCTGAATGCACGAACATTTCTGGACCCTGGTACCCAAAGTCTGACAGTGCGCAACGTTTATCAGTACAACGTAGAAATGTGCTGTCTGTCAGAAGTCCGAATACCTGACTCAGGCTAACGCGCTTAAAATTCTCACGGTGCGCTAAAAGCCGTGGCTCGGAAGGTTGCCAACTGACGGGATAACTCGTACCACGTGGTCAGCCCAATGTGTGTTTTGTGTGGAGTGGCTGACTGATAGTCAGTCTGCAATGGCTCCTTCTTAATTTGGCCTTTATGGCACTCCCACAGGTGTGGTGGTACACCCAAGGGCGGCTCCGGCCGCGCCAGCCACCTTCGTTCTCTCCTGCCTCTGGTCTTCTTGACTCTGTCTTGACACTGGGCACATGTGGGGGAGGAGGAGAGAGTACGGTAGTTGACCCTACGGTGGACCTCGTCGAAATCGACGGTCGGACTGTCATATTCGCCATGTACACATCAAATTCCGCTGCCGAACAGCACGATAAAGAGACGTTTTACTTGCAGCTGCAAGCGTAGAGCCTACCACGCCGCGATTTGTTAATTGCTGTCGGGGAATTGAACGGCCGGACTGGACGTGGTGAATCCACAAACAGTAACCTTATTGGCAGTTTCGGGCGTGGTTGCCGATGTGAACATGGTGAGAGGCTGCTGAACTTTGCAGACCAGAACCGGCTGTTAGTCACGAAGACGTGCTTCTAGCACCACAACAAACATTTGCAGATCTAGTATTCAAAGGACGGTCATACGGCCAGGCAGATTGATTACATCCAAGTTAGTTAACGGTTCCGCAGCTGGGTTCATGATAGCAGGTCAATGTGAGGTGCCAAGATCGGTAACGCTTATGGGTCTGACCATGTTCTCGTTCGTTCATGCTGAAAAGTGCACCCAGCATTCGCACCCAAAATGCCACTTGCTAGACGCATCGAGGTCACCAAATGTCGGCAAGCCGGCACAGCTTAAGACCTGAGCCAAGAAATTCGATCCTGGTTTACTAATCGAGCAGACGGAAAAGGTGGGCATCACTTAAATCATAAGTCTATGAAGCGGCTGAGAAAATCCCTGGAGATACTCAGCGACGCCGCAGTGACTGGATTGACGGAAGAACCCTGCAGTTGTCTGCTCCACTGGACAGAGTCAGGTCCCGCAACGATGCTTCTTGCCACAAACTCCAAAAGATGACGGCAAAATCGAATAGGGAAAACTGGAAGAAATATTGGGCTGAAATAGCGACCTCCATGGAGCAAGCTTTAAACTTCGGTGACACTCAAAAAGTCTATCAAATTATCCGCCAAGTTAGTGGTAAGCCCTCTACATTGAGCGACTCGGTTGGTGACGTGAATGGTGGCTGTATTGTTGACAACTCGGCCATGGTCAGGCGCTGGTGTGAGCTCATCGAGTGCCATCTCAACTTCAATACCGAACCCAGAACCCCTCGTTTCAATCTGCAATATCATCCTGAAGGAGAAGTCGCTGATGCCATACAAAGTTCGCGCAACAACAAAATACCTGGAGAGGACGGTATACCCGCTGTAATCTACTAATCTTGCATCGACAGGCTGATGCCCTGGCTCCATGAATTGACTGCACAAGCGTGGATAGTCGAGGTTTTTCCTGATAGCTGGGGCTCAGGCATCCTTGTGCCTATCCACCAGAAGACAGATAAGACTAGATGCGAGAACTACCACGGCATAAGTCTTATCTAGTTTGCTGCGAAGATCCTCGCTACTGTCCTTCTCAGACGATTCCAAACTGAGCGCGATTTTAGGGCAAGACACACTCAAACCGGATTTAGTGCTGGGCTTGGATGCACGGGTCAAATATTCACACCAAGGCGCATCCTTAAATTCCGCCATAGGAAGGAGCAACCGACGCCAATCTGCTTTTTCGACTTTGCCACCGCGTTCGATTCCGTCCATCGTGATTCCACACAGCGAATAATGGCAGTAGATGGTGAACCACCGAAAATCCTCGCCATTATCAAGGCCTACCACAGCTCAACCACTGCCCGCGTTTTGGTCCATAAAAACCTTTCACAACCATTTGATATTCGGTCTGGAGTTCGAAAAGTTTTTATCCTGTCATCCATGCTGTTCAACTACGTTATCAATAGGATACTTGGAAAGGCCTTATATGAAGAAAACGATGTTCAGCTTGCACCCGGACGCCGACCAATTGATCTCGACTACACCGATCATATCGCTTTACTATCTTCAAGCTTTGGTGATGTGCAGTCTATGGCGTCACGGGCGAATGAGGTCAGTAACTCAGTTGGCTTGCCCATAAACGTGGGGAATACCAAATTCCTTTCAAGCTGCATCGCTCACCAGAACAAGGCACCTCTCGAGATGGATTGCTGTAAACTTTAACCCAGGCGGGCGGGGTTGCTGCCAAATAGACCAATTAAGGATGGCATTGTCTCCCGAATCGATGCAGCTCATCAGGTATTCTCAAGCCTTAGAATGTGCCCGTGGTCATGACGCGACATTTCTATCGCCAAAAAGATTCGCCTGTACCATAGATCCGTCCGATCCGTCTTTCTCTATGACTGTGAAAGTTGGGCTATACGGATGAAAGATGACAGCAATCTGAACGTATTTGGCCATCCCTTCTTGAAGACCATCCTCTGAGTGAATAACACTGACTTTGTTTCCAATAAGACTATCCGTACTCACTGTGACAACATCGCAAGAATATCTTAAGACATCCAAGAATGACAACTGAGGTGGTTTGGTCACGCTCTTTTGTCGCCCATCTCACGAGCTTAGCGGAACTGCCCTTGATCAGGACCCACTACCAAATCGGAGGCGTCAAAGAAGGGGTCAGCTCAAAACCTGGATCGACACATTTCGCCAAGACATGGAGGTTGTTCTTGGGCCTTTCGGTATTTGGCGTCCGTCGGTTGCGAAGCGAATGGATAGATCTGTCTAGGTCTGCTGCCACGGATCGTCACGTGTGGAGAGGCACAATCGATCAGACTTATCGCAGTCATAAGATGTACAAGTAATTGATAGCATCAGGTCACTCTATTTCAACCTTAACCTTAGTAAAAAGATAAATTTGAATTTAAATTTGACGATTATGTCGGCAAATCATTCCTACTTCTATGCACTTCCTAAATAGACGTTTTCTGAAATATGGAAAAAGACCTCGTATTTGACATTCGTATGCTTTCAATTCATTTGGTTTACTTCTAATATGCTTTCCTTTTTCATTTTATTTTGTAAAAAATGGCGAATCTGCGTGTTTACAAGAAACGAACACCTACATGATTCAGTATCGTAGGATTTTCCCATTGTGAGCCTCTTGTCTTCCATTGCCACTAAAATGTAGAATGTTTGAGCTTAGGCATGCAAAAATATGATGCTGCATCTCGAAAAATGTTTTTGATTGAACAAGTGCCACCACACAGATAAATGTGTTTCGCTTTGACCAGCAGCCATGTGAATAAGCAATCTTTTCTTCCGCAAATGGACGAACACAAGGCGATGTTTCAAGCTCTCCTCGCCTCCCATGCGTAACGGCACTAACCTTTACTTACCCCTGATTATGACATGTCTGAACATTACTTACTATCTCCCAAATGTCTTCAGTTAATTGGGTGGTTTCAATTCACTTGGAAAAACACATTCCTCGACGTTGACCTCTTTGATTTATGTAAATTTGGAGTAGTAGAAGAATGTTGCCGAGGTCTGCCCTCTGCTGAATCGTGCAGTCGTTCAAAATTCAGCAGTGGCTGTATGCCTCAGCAGAGGCAACGCTATTTGTGCGTAAAACCACCTATTCTGTTGTTGCATCATGTTTTACCAACTAGGCAATGCAAATGCTTCCACGAAACCAATCGAAATCACCCGATGACGTCATACAGCAGTGCTAATTGACGCTGTGAGCGAAGAAGCCTGTAAGTTGCAGCCATTTTGAGAAAAATGCAAACACCGCTTTCCAAAACATTTTCAGTGAAATCCCTGTACATTTTGGACAATTTTATAATCTACTTCTTTCCATCTGCACCAAGCACATGACTTTTAGCCTGCTCGTTAATTTAGGGCTAGTGAGAGACAGAATGCTACTGGGTAAAGTGATGGTATTCGTTATGTGTTTCCGGTTAATTATGTGCTTAGAAATCGAGTAGTTGCGGCTTTTTACCCCGTTAATAAAGTAATATCTTGAATACCAACAGGTTGCTATTAAGATATATATATTATACATGGCAAGACAACGAGCTTGTGGCGCAGTGGGTAGAGCATTGGACTTCTGCCCAACAAGGTTGCGAGTTCGAGACTCGGGCGCCGCAGCGCCTGGGTTTGGGTATGGCTGGCTGATGACGGCTAATAAGCCAGAAATGTCCATTCCAGTCTCCCTTGTCTTTGTCAGTCATGTTATTCTGCCTATATATTATTATATATATTATTATATATTATTATCATATATATTATTATTATATATATTATATATATAATGAAGTGGCACTCAATGATCAATTTGCAGAACATACTTCTCCACGTGTGCCTTGGGACTCAATCCAGAGCCCTTGCATGCATTCATACAGCGGCTTTTATCATCTTCATATCAGCCAATCAGCCGAGATTCAAACCAATGACATTTTGTCATTGAGTACAACACTCTATTATTGAGCCAAGGACCCGCCGTTTTTTCGGTTTGCGATCGGGAATATTAATTATGATAGGGAGGTGTTCACCGGTCTGGCTAAGGAACATATATGTTCCGCTGTAACCTGTAGCTCAGTGGTAAAATAATAAGCTCAATGACCAAAGGACCCGTGTACAAATCTCAGGTGATCCACACCTGGGATTGGGTATGACTGGCTGATGACGGCTAATAAGCCAGAAATATCCGTTCTGGTCTCCCTCGTCTTTGTCAGTTCCACCTTCTCGACATATTCCCCAAGTCGCTATGCGACTGTCTGGGAGGGCTCTGAAAGGAAACTTACGAACACATCGGAAGATATATGTTCCTTAGGCAGATCGGTGAACACCTCACTATCCCCATACATATTCCCGATTGCAAACTGATTAAACAACGGGTCCGTGGCTCAATAGTAGTGTAACACTCAAGGACCAAAGGTTGCGGGTTCGAATTTCGGGTGATCCACACCTGGGATCGCGTGTAACTGGCTGATAACGGCTTAAATCCAGCAATGACCAACCCAGTCTCCCTTGTCTGTGTCATTTTCACCTTATCGAACATATATATATATATATATATATATATATATATATATATATATATATATATATATATATATATATATATATATATATATATAGCAAAAGACGTTGTTTGGGGAAACAATAGGTAACTTTATTATGTAAATTTTCGACGCTGGCACCCCAGATCGTCGTCAGACTTGTGGTAAGTGTGCAAAAACAGTTCAAATTTAACACGTGCCCAAAAAATCGATATCGCTTTGTCATTCCTGCCAATTATTGTCATTGTAGGGTGTATTTCCATTTGGATTGGCTCTCGTCTCTTCCCGCTTTCTTTCAGGTAGCCGTAAACATGGTCCAATTCAATGTGTCGGTTGATGCATGAGTTATCTGAGAAAACGGCCTCTAAAAAATCTCGGCCTTTCTTAGATGGACAGGAGGCAACAATGCGGGTTTTGTCCCAGGCAAATTTGTGTCAAGTTTCTAGCGTGTGCATGGCAAATTGAGACAAGTGGTCTCGCCTCCTTACTGCCAATTGATGTTCGTGTATGCGCGTGGAGTCTGATTTTCCTGTCTGACCACAGTACACCGCATTGCAGCTGTTACATGTTATCTTGTAAACGACTTCTTTTTTATCTAACTAGCCAACCCTATCCTTAGGGTGTACAAGATGATTTCGTAGTGTAGTCGTTGGTTTGTGCGCCACTTGGATTTGATGTTTCCACAGGTGCCTTTCAACGAGTTCGGACACGTTCTTGATGTACGGAAGTGTTCGCCAGTTCTTTGATTTGGGCGCTGACCGGAACAATCTAGTTCCTTGTCCTTACCTTTTTCTTTTAACTTCTGTCGTCTCATGCATCGACGTATAAATTCTCTTGGATAACCATTTCTGCAAAATAGTTTGAATAAATAACTGAGCTCGTTTTGGTAGAGTTCATTATCAGAACAGTGCGTTTTAGCTCGATTGAGTAGGCTGTTAACAGTTCTCCGCTTGTGAGCAATAGGGTGGCTGCTCTGGGAATGCAGGATAATTTCCGCATAAGCTTCCTTGCGGTAAACCGATGTTTAAAATGTCCCGTTAGTCTTTCGCTGTACGAGGACGTCAAGAAACGGGAGTTTACTGTCAATTTCTCTTTCGAGCGTGAAGGTGATACCTGGTACCGTTGAGTTTATAATGCTATGCAGCCTTTCTAGTTGATCCTTTTTAACGATAACAAACGTGTCATCCACGAAGCGAACCCATAATTTGGGGTTAACTAGTGGTAAGGCTGTAGCTTCTAATTTTTTCATAGTAACTTCAGCCAAGAAGCCGGAGATGGGTGAACCCATAGGGGCTCCCTTTAGCTGTTTGTAGTATCCTTGTGAGAAGGAAAAATTCATATCCAGGCTTAGATCCAAGAGTTACAGTAAGACAGATACAGAAACATCCATGTCATAAGACTGCAGTAATTCTTCTGTGTATAGCCTTGCCAAATCTATTGGTATGGATGTGAAAAGAGAGACAACCTCGAAGGATACCATTATTTCATCTTCTCCAATCTGGAGTCATCGTAATTTTTCAGAAATTCTACAGAGTTTTCGTTAGAAGTTTCACAATCCCTTGTCAATGGATGTAACTTGTGGAATAGCCACTTAGAAATTTTATAATTGGGTGCACCAATCAATGATACTATCGGTCGAAATGGTACTTCGGCTTTGTGAACCTGAGGTAATCCGTAGATTTTAGCTATGGTCGATTCAGTTTGTCTAAGGGACCTGGCAATATCTTCTGATATTTGCTTCTTCCCTGTAAGACGCTTAAACACCCTTTCAATAGTTGAATTCTGCGTTTTTGTAAGTTTAGAGTTAAGAGGTTTAAAGGTTGAACTATCTTCTAACAACGACAGCATCTTCTCATCGTAGTCCATCTTGTTCAAAATGGTTGTTGAACCTCCTTTGTCCGCAGGTACGATGACGATGTTTTTATCAGTTTTTAAAGTTTTTAATGCCTTCTTCTCTTCAGGTGATAGGGTTGAAAAAGGATTTCGGTTCCTTAAGGCATGTACAGTGCTATTCCGTATTGTGAAACGTTCCTCGTCTGTAAAAGATTCTGCTGAAATGATGGACTCCAAATTCGCAAGGAAATCAAGGTATTTTTGAATCAGAAAAGATTGTATTTCATTCCTTTAGAAAAGTATTCGTTCTTCGGTTATTGTGAGGCTTCTGGATGACAAGTTTACAAAATTTGTTGTTTGATTTTTGGTTCGTGTAAAAATCTATGGGAAATAGCCATCCATTTCTTGTCCAAAGCCTCTCTCTTCTTCTGCCATTCATTGTCAGCAACACAGGTAATCGTCTGATTTAGAGATTGAAATAAGTGTCTAGGAAGTTTATCTTGACAAAACTGCATATAATGCTCTTTAGAAGTTTTGAATTTCTGTAGTCTGTAGTGAGCATTTGAAATGAACGCGCCGAGCATGCTTTGTCCGTAACGATTTGCAATCTGATATCCTTGGGAAGTTCTTATGGCATGTTTAATTTGGATAGACTTGGGCAAAATCTTCATTTTTCGGCATCGATGTAAAAACGATAACTGTTCCCGCGTAAGATTTTCGCGTATTGCACACATTTCCCATCGTCTAGCTTGTAGCAAAACTTTGCGATCGTAAGTCATACGTATCATACTTTTCAGAAAATTGATTCGTACTCTATAAATGTTTAAATTCGTGAGACCAAACGACCGTTAGACGAAAGGAATCAAAGAGATGTTAGATTGTCCGATAAGGTCGTATGGCGCGACCGGATAGACAGTGCCAGTGTTGGAGGCGCAGGCGGGTGACAGTTAAATGGGTTTTCGGACGGCTTGAGTAGCAGTCATTGATACGAGATAAGGACAGGAGTCCGTGCGCCAGTGTCGGGCGTATTAAGAGGTTCAGATGTGGTTACTCTCTACTCCCCCCTTCCACAAATATGCCGTAGTTTTTTGCTCAACCCAGTTTGTCTGTGGCGCCGACGGAACTAATCTGACTATCTCACTTTCGTCTCCGTTTATTTCATAAAATGACATGTTGACGTCAAAAAGGTACGAGTAGAACTTGATTTTTCGGAAAAAAACTTTGTCCGTGTCTGTTAAATATTATCATTACTCGATACACCGGACTGAGATGTAAAAATTCCTGTGTCTGTTCAAAGCCCCAAGGGGATCGATGGAGAGCCCACCGTTGGGCCTGCAACTTATAACTTTGTCATACAGCTGCAGAAATTAGGAGGAAACACGTGTCTAGCTTTTAGGTAGTACTTGTGCTATCCGTTTAATATTTATTTTAACCTACAATGGAGGAATAACCGTGCTTTTTAAGACACTTTGCATATTTATTATATCATGAAAGATGACCAATACATATTTTAATTAACAGATTTATTATTTGGACCAAGCATTAGTCTGAAAACCATAAGGAATTAAAAGGACTCATGGGTAAACTCATAAAAGCACCAAAACTCACCGGGAAATAAAATCATCAATTTGGGTATCGACTTTATAACGAGCACTGATTTGTAGTCAGCCGCAACGATATTAAATCAGAAGACATCTTACGGGCCTTGATCTCATGGTGCGTTCGACACTTTATTCAAGGTTTTATAATTAAACAATCTACCAAATACCAAAAGCCAAGGCTGTTTAATTCTTGTATAAAATTCACGTTGAAAGCATTTTCATTACAGTCTAAGGGTGATTTTCTCGTAAGCATGGTCTACAAAAAAGTGTATTATATCGAACAAACGTGTCTGGGCATTAGGTAGTACTTTTATTATCAGTATATCGTTTTACCTTATAAATAGAGCAATTACCATACATGCACAGATAATTTGCATATTTTCTATATCATAAGCTCATTTAGTAATTATTTCTACCAGGGATTTCCATGATAACCAGTTGGAAATCGGACGGACAGGCATGCACCGGTACACATAGTGCAGATCGGGCCAGGGTAAAAGTTCTAGTAGATGGGTTATACCCATGCAATTGAGCCAGAGGGGACTATGAGGCCAAAATGAATACAGCACTGGCAAATCCACGGCCACCGCCACAAGAAGGAGCAAAGTCACTCCACCCCACCAATAGATTCCCTCGAGGTTTTTTCAGAAAACCAATCCAAACGGTTAATTCACTCCGCGAAACCTGTTCAAAGTTATAAATTAAGGTTGGTGGCAAGGCTGCAGAAACAACTACTGCACTACTTTTATGAGGGAAAAAATAATGTTACCGAATCCTCTGCACGAATAAACTCTGGTTCCTGAAGTCGCTTATTGGTGCGGATTAGCACGGAATATGGGCTTAAAAAGTTTATTTAACTCAAGAAGCATAAGGCGACATCGTCGAAAACTTAATTTGGTTAAAAATCTTTATTCAATCGAGTTAGAGGGTAAACTATTGGGCACATTTTTCCACGGTATTTTCCCTGTGTCATGATGCTTATACTAGAATCACAATTTTTGCAACTTATTGCACAGATCATACAAAAAATAGTGGTTACATGGTAGATGTAGTTTATAATTATTCCCTTGATACCGTTATACATAAACATAGAGCCGTCCCTTTTAAATCTCTGACGTCTGCACATTTGACCTTTAAGAAAAGTTAGATTTTTTTGTTTTTAATCTGTGTGAAACGTTCTTATTTACCACACAATTGTCTGATTGTAGGATTTTATCTTATAAAAAGGTCAGAGTAAGGCATTCTTGTTCGTTAATTGGAAGATTGCAGCGTGAAATTTGGAAACTTTAAATGTAAGAACATTGGAAATTTGAAGTAAATTTCGTTTTCAAATTTATCCAATCATTTTAAGGCAAAATATTCCTTCATATCATGTAGGGTGATTTACAGATGTGACGTTTCACATTGCAGTTTTATGAAATTTATTTTAAAAAGCATAGTTTCTGAAACATATGCTTGAACTTATAAAAGTACAAAAAATCAATGGGAGATTATCATAGTTAAATAATACATTTAGAAGGATAATTCATTTTGCAAGTAGCTGGAACAATCTAAAGTCAAGAGGCAACATACTAGCTTTGAACTAATGTTACTTTTATTGTTTTAGTTAAAATTTGATAAATTTATAGCCTGCTGTAGAGGAAAAAACGGGGGCTGATTTGCTTTTGTAAAAAAGCCAAGTGGACAAAAATTTCATTACATCACGATATTATCTCACCTGCGCTTGTTTAATTCTTACCACCTACGCATCATTTTTATGAAAAGGTAGACTAAGTATCTTATTGCCTTCCATCAGCAAACTGGTTGGTTACTGTTATAAACAGATTGTTGCCGAAAGCATAAAGACAATTTAGGAAAAATGGTGAGGTGAGTTTTATTGATTTAGCCTGCAGAACACTATCGTCTCTCATTAATTTCCGGAAAAATGCGGCTTATTTCAATCCGACAGAAAATTTCGCCATATCTTTTTGCTTGCGGATATAAAATAATCAGTTACTTCGTTAAATGAAAAACTTCAGGTACGGCCGGAAGAATCCATGCGAAGTCTAGATCTTAAGCGGTGTCCCAAAAGGCCTGATAATACTCGTCTTATTTGATAGATGAAATGTGCACAAAATTTAAACAAACTTTAAACAAAAATGATTCTCAAAGAAAACTGCATTAGTATGCATCAAAATTCATACTAGCATGCAAGGTATTATTTTCAAACTCCTTTGCTCGAATCAATTTTCATGAGTGGCTCACATCCACAAACTGTTTGGTTTCTGTTCCGAACAAATCATTATAGCTCATCTCTTTAGTAATTAAGACTCAGAAAAACATCATGTTATTCAGATTAATGGAAGTATGTGTGCTAATAAACTACTGCTTCCTTGTTCTGTAGGCTGGAAATGTTTTGCCAGGTGACTGATGAAAGCTCTGCGAATCTTTAACAGGAAGCGGGATTAGGCAAGTCACCTTATAATACTCAAAGTATTTGCCCCACTTACTTTTTATGAGAATTGGACAGATTCGGTAGTATCGTTTGGTTGTAACGTCAAAGGTATTCGCACCGCGGATCAACCAGAGAACAAACGAATGCAAGCACAGGGAAAGGAGTATGACCAGCACCAGGAAATCGCTTATTACTATAAGGATTATGATACATATGTCTATTAATGTGGGTCTGACGTCGGACCAGTTTGGTGGTAGATCCGTGTAGAGTCGGATTTTCGTGTTGTTCATGTTTCAACTGGGTGTGCTGCTGTTGTGCAGAACTTTTTTCGACAGCGTTGCAGACCTTGGAGGGATTCAAACCTCTTCGCCGATATTATCGATTGCGCAGGTGTCTCATGCTAAGGGCAGGCTTCATGTCACTTACTGAAAAACAGTTGAACACTTGTCAGAGGGATAGTTTGCACCTACTTTAATTTCTGAGGAAAATACTACGTGAATTTGGGGCAAGTCCTCCGCAGCAAAGCTTTCCAGCTCTGTTCCGAAAGTTGGCAGGAAAATTGGAACTAAACTTCCACAGCTTCTGCGGAATAATGAAGTAAAGCCAGGCAGGCAATAGTAGCAAATTACAGAAGAATTTACCCCAAGGACAGTACCTTTTACCAGCCGAAAACCCAGAAAAGCGTATTGCGCTCGTATTTTTCGGTTTGTGATACAGTTGTGAGACATTTTGATAGTGGGTTCTCCACCGTTTCCCTCTCCAACATATCGGACTCGGTGACAAATCCCAAAAGTTTTTTCGCATCGCTCTCATTCCGAGAAAACAGTAGATTCCCTATAATTGGAATTTGGACGGCACTGTTTACTGGTTGAAAGTGATGGTAAAAACGTATAATTGGATTAACGATAGCATTTGGATGAAAGGAAGAAGAATTGCGGTCTCTGAAATGTTTCTTGATACATAGAGGATGAATTCGAACATCTTGCGTTTTAAGGAAAGTTCCCTCACACAAATCTGAAAAAATTACAGTAAACTTAACAGTCCTTAAGCTAAACGATGAAATTTAATTTATCACACAATCCCTGTCAACAAATTAATAACGAGGGAATAATTTAAACGATTTAATATAATGCAAAAAACAATAGAATAGAATGGAAAAATGAATATGGCAAGAGGGACGGGATATATGAATTTCGGTTATCATCAGGCCTAAATTAAAATTCATTTTCCAACCTAAAACGACAGGACTTTATATTAATGATATACCGTAGATCTTATTATCTCCCTGATTGAGTAAATCATTAACAACTTGTGTTTTATCAGTGGATTTAAACTTGTGTAGGGAGCATGTTTACCAGGATCATCTTGCGAAGCCACCTAACACGAAAAGTTTTGCCAAATTACAAAGATTTAAGCGCGCCTAGACCAAGCGTATGCAGCCAACACCGATGAAAAAATATAATATTTTGACACGAAAATAACCGTTAAAGCGAGAGATTTGTCGACGTATGAACTTCTTAAACTGCCATTTCTGTAGATAACATCACAGCCGCATAAAAAATGTTGACTATAACTAAGATAAGGGAACCTTGCTTTTTCTTTCTTTCCCTCTGCCTAGGCTTATCAGTCTTTGACCTTTTATGCAATCTTTTATATTTTAAAGCTAATTTATCATATCAGGAAAATGTAAGAGTGATAGCAAAGCCGCAGCAGACTCGGTGCTACTGGGGGATACAGTATCATGGAGGGATATGAGGGATTGTTTGTCAGAAAATCCTTAACGTAGAGCCGGTATCCAAAAAATGGATGCAAGTAGACGCATAACAAACAAAGGCAAGGAAGACTGGTTTGGTAATTTTCTGGCTTATTAGCCGTCACCAGCCAGTCATAACTAACCCCATGTGTGTAGAACTTGATATTCGAACTGCGATCTTTAGTCATTGAGTTCAACGCTCTTCCATTGAGTCACGGGCCCGTTGTATTGTCGGTTGCGATCGGAAATATCGAATATTCGCACGATAGAGTGCGACCATTCGGCAGACATACTTGGTTGCATTGAATGGGTGTTTACGATCTCGAATGTTTTGCGTTGTCAGCTGGTCGCAGTCAGCCCCTTATGTTCTTTAACTGGTTAGTGTGTTGGATTAAAAGTCAGTCTTGACTTAGTGAGCGGAGTCAGGAGAATGAGGTAGAAACCCTATTTTATCTCGGCCTTTGCTATGTATACATTTACAATATTCTTTTTCGCGAAGGGCTATTAACTCCTCCTCATATAAATATTTCGCCTGAAAATTAATTCATTACTTCCCCATTCTTGAAGAAAACGTGCTCTTAGCGCGTTAGGAAAGCAAATGGCACTATGCTCAAAAAGACCACTTTGGCGATAGTAAACTACCGTTCTCCGGAACCATCATCGCGTCACCCAACCAGAACTATTAGCAGTAACAAACTTCCACCGTCATCGAAATGCTGCTTTCATATTCATACGTATGCAGTCCAATTTTGAATAAATAGGTAACCATTTCTGCACACGAGCTTCTATATCATTCCTTTTGATATATATATATATATATATATGTATATGTATATATATATATATATATATATATATATATATATATATATATATGAAGAAAGGCTCGTCGGAAAATCGAGGTTTACTCGTGAATTTTTCAAGCTGGTTACACCAACCCGTCGTCAGACGAAATGAGAGAGTAAGAGTTGGGATTGTCACGCTGGAGGGTTTAGGGGCCGAGAGGTTACATCGACAGACTGACGCCATGGGGGGTTTTGGGGGCCGTGAATCCTGTTACGATAGCTGTCGCATGTAAGGGGAGGGTGCTAGAGTTATGATAGCAAGTCAAGTGGCGGGAGATGCAGAGTCGGAGTGAGGATACGCTTGGCTGGGCACGGATAAGCAAATGTTGATTTTAAGGTGGGCGCAAGTCAGTGGACCGTGCACGCAGACCTTCGTAATGCGCATCAGATCGACGTGGCGGTTGATACTGTTTGTGCCGGAGTGCCAAGCTTCGAGAATTCGCGTGCCTGTTTGGTGCTAGCCATGGCGACCACTTCCGTTCCCTCCCAATTGAAGCGGTGGTCGCAATCAACGGCGATGCGCAAACACGAGAGACAAGGGATCGCGTCGGCGGATGGCCAGTTTGTGTTCATTTATGCGGGTCCCGAGTCGTCGGCCTGTATGGCCTACATAAGCGCAAAGAGCAATTCGCACATGGAATGCGGTAAATAACATTGGTTTGTTGCTCTTTGGGTACGGGATCTTTAACACGTGATGAGTGCTGCCCGCAGGGGACGCTGGCTTGTGAGCGATGCAGATGCCAAATCGGTCTAGTTGTCGGGCGATCGTTCCCTAAATGCCCGCATGTATGGCGTAGTAGCGAATTTTACCCTCGGTACTGCTTCTCCATTAGAGCTCTGATATTGTGGTTGCCTGTGACTTCGGAGACGGTTTTTGCGAAGCTCATCGGATATCTGTTTGGATTGGAATGGTTTTGGCGCCGTGGGCGAGGTTCTTTTTAGTGAGTATAACGACACTGTTACGGTGCCGGGAGGCGAAATTGAAAGAGCTCGAACCCGGCTGCGTTCGAGCTCTTTTCACGCGCGCCTCCGAGCCACCTATGACTGATATCTACGCAGAAACGCCTAACGCACAGCTAATCGATCTAACGGATATCGATGAGCTTCGATAATGCTCCGTCATAAGCCTTTAACTATCGAAGCTAATGAATATACCGGTGGGTTCGTTTCTATACCATTACGATCTTCGGCTAATTTAGTCGCTCGCAACTAGCATCCCTGCGAACATCTATCATGTTGTCCCGTACCGACTTTAATACCGTCCATCGCAGTACTCTTGCATATGAGGCTTTGGGTGACTCGGGGCCTAATTATCTCAAACATCCATCCGGCTTTTGGTCAATCTCGTGTTGCGCCGCCGTGATACGACCACCGCTCAGGGAGGCGAAGTGGTCGCCATTTTGCTGTTTACCTGTCGCTCCGGCTGGCTGGCTCTTCGATGCAATGTCTGTCCACTGACTTTAACAAATCAACATTCTTATCCGGGCAGCCAATACTGACATCACCCTCGCAACACTATCTGCTCTAGCACCCTCGGCTATCGCTGTTCGCTTCATGGCGTCGATGTAATCGGCTATTCCAGCGTGACAATCTTCGTCTGACGACGGAACAACCGGCAAATACCAGTAAACTTTTCCGACGAAACCTTTCATTCATCATCTCGGAATGCATACTACCTCAACTATTC